>JAXQQM020066689.1:0-67267 GCA_034641835.2 Pinus albicaulis
TTCCCCCAAGGAATCCTTCTCTTGGGCATAAACCAAGACAAGGTAACCTTCAGAGAAAACCCTAGGCTTAATCGCCTTATCATATTGAACCTTCAATCGTTTCTTATGCGCCTCATTCATCATAGCTGCATCTTGGCACTGCTCATTGAGATGTTCTATATGGATAAGGCGTTATTCAAGACTAGAAGTGTTGAAGAAGCTCAAGCTGCCATTAGGAAGGAATTTCCATATTCAGCCAGGAAAAATAGTTGGAAACCATAAGCTTCGTTGAAACGGAGAGAAACAGTTGTAGTCTTCTTAGTCTGGTATGGTCAAAGTGCAAAGTACAACATGATGTGCCAATTGGATCGACTTTATCAATTGTCAATTGAATAATATTCTTCAAGGATCTGTGCGAGGTTCAACTTTCCCATTGGCTTGAGGATAATAAGGAGATGAATACTTTTGCTGAAATCCCAATTTGAGAATCAATTCAACCATCATATTATTCACGAAAATGGCCCTTAGCGAGTGTTGGCTTGACTCTTTAGAGGATCTGGCGAGAAATAACTTGATTTAAATAGGAAGAGGAACAAGGTTGCTTTCTCACCATCATTCCCAAAAGTAGGCATAGCCTCAACCCACTTCGTAAAGTAGTCTACTGCTACAATAATGTACTTATGACCCTTTGCCGAAGGCGGGTTACAAGTAGTATAATCAATACCCCACTTTGTGAACGGACCGATAGTGATGACAGGAAAAAGTGAAGCTGGATGAGCACACATCTTCCGAGTATAGAATTGACAAGGATGACACTTTTTGACCACCTCAACACAATATTTGAAAATCGAGGGCGAAAAGTATCCTACACGCAATATCTTTTGGGCTGTAACAAGCCCAGATAAATGACCACCACAAGCTCCACTGTGGAAATCATTCAACACAACCTCGGCTTCTTCGAGATTCAAACAACATATAAGGATAAAATCAACCCCGCGACAATATAGAGTGTCAACGATAATCATATAATTTATCTAGTGACCCAATTGAAGCTCATATTTTGAAAAAGCTAAGGAAAATTTTAGGTCTGAGATAAACACCTATGAATCTCAGTACCAGATGTATTAAATGCTAATTAAGGCGAGAGGGGGAGTGAATCAGTTTAATACATACATTAGCCTTTTAAAATTTTCACCAAGATTATTTACAGCTTAATATGTGAACAATCTTATTTGCAGCCAATATTAATTTATTGTGACACCATACTTATGTAGAAAGAAGCAAGCAATTAAGCAGATTTAAATAATCACATCAACACATAAGAAGCACACATAGAGACAACAGATGTAAGTGGAAACCCATAAAGGGAGAAAACCACATCTTATTATTGTTGTGATGCAAAGGCAAGCTCCAACTCCCTCTCACCACTGTTTTTCTGCAGGCACCAACCTACAGGAGGCTCCTACCTCAATTCTGCAAGCTACAACTTTCAAGGAAGCACCAACTCCCTTCAATTTTCTGCAGGCACCAACCTACAGGAGGCTCCAACCTCAGTCAGCTACAACTGACAGCTATCAAGCTGCAACTTGATAGGGAAGCTCCAACTTCCTCAATTTGTCGAACTAAATATTTGTTGATTTACCTCAGATATCAGCTCTGTTCTATAGTTTCTCTTTCTGCTCTTCTTTTCTTAATTTTCTCTTCCTCACTCTTCTGTACTCTGCCTTCTCTATATTTACACTCTCTAACCACCCTTTGCATATTAAGATAATATTATTTATAGATTTCCTCACATGACTGCTTGTATTCTACTTGGAATTCGAATTGGACAGTCATGTCTCTTTGCCTTCTGCCTTCTCACTCCTTTTATCTGCTTATTTAGAAAACATAACTGTAGGTATCAATTTAACATTACAGTGGGAATTTGTTCTCTCTCGGAGTCTTTCCAATGCATCACAAACAATAAAACAATTAAAACATTTACATTCGAATTACAATGTGAATTCCAGCTCACTCATTCACCCTCTTGGCTAGCTGCGCATTTGTCTTTTCTTTGGTTGTGTTTGTCTTTTCTGTCCTCTGTTGTGGTGTAATTGCTGCATATGTGTAACTAAGCCTTTTAAATAAATAAAATGTAATTTCTGACTTTTAAGTCAGGGAAATTCCAATCCTTTTCATGGTACGAGTGTCTTGTTGATGTGGAAGTTCCGCAGGCCGGAACATACATATATCACAATTGTATCACATTAATAATCTCCCTCCCGTTAAGCTGAGGCCCTTGGGTCTAAAAAACACGCGGCATATTTTAATACAACTGATACAATGTTATAGATATATATATATATATATATATATATACATATAACAGTGCCCTTTCATATATACAACTAAGTAATTTCAACTCTCGGCATACATACACACTTCCTTTTTAAATCAATTCTCAGTGTAATATAGTGAAGACATATTAAACATATAAGAACTCCTTTTGGGCCCACTTAAAACACACTTCCCGATGCAATGAGTCTTCTCCGAATGCTATTTATCGCTCCTGCTCCGATTCCGATTCGATATCATTCCAATCATCACAATCGGCAATCAACACAATGCCATAATATATATATACCTTTTAATACCTGCTCCGATGCGATTGAGTCACACTCAATTCTTCCCGATTGTAGTTGATCGCAATCGCAACTGCGTTTGCATGTTACGATGCTCATTGCAACTATCGATAACTATTCTCTGGTTGTTTGATTGCGATTGTTAACTCTGCCGATGATCTTCGATTGCGATTGATCGCAATCGCAACTTTGAGTTGCAAGCCCCTCTGCTTTGTTTACCTCCGATGCGATTGGGAAGGGGTCCCACCATATAAAACTTCGTTTTGTGCGCTCCATATATATACCTTGGACCTTTGGTTATATGCTCTAGGCTTCATTGTATTCGCAAATTCTCTGTTTATTTAAGTTTCGAGACTTATCAATTGCGGTTTATAGACCCATTGGGTCCGGATTCTCATCGCAATCACAATTTCCTGTGGGTTACATATTACGCTGCTCTTGTGATCTCCGATTGCGATTATAAGGAGTCCACATACAATCATACAATCAATAACCATTATCTATTACATTTGATATGCGCCATATTCAAACATTTTTATACATAATATTTTCATATATATTCCATCGGACATATATCGAGATTTCAATCGATTTCGAATAACGTTAATGAACCGAATTCAATACATATATCTTTGTCCGGGCCCACCATTGTACACACATTTGGCTTAACCTCCGCACACCTTAGTTAAACATCGAGCACGCAGTCAACGACGATCACCGTTCGATGGCCCACCCCTCAACGACTTGTATTAATTTCACTCGCGTCAACGCAAGACGTTAACGTGCGAAGGCGCAGTTTAACAAGCGGTTTTGGAATGAGTCCATAGGCCACATGTCGATTCTTGTATGGAATCGCTCCCCATTCCTCCAATACTGCCTTTCGTATATGAGTGGTGCGGAAAATACCACCATCCAACGCCAAACCGCCATTACTGTTCATATGGGTCACGGTTGCGCTTCTCCCTATGCTCTAGGTTCCAGTCCGCCTTTATTATTTAAAAATCATTCACTTTCCAATGTATTTCAATTATATATATATTCTTTGTTACGACTATGGTTCCACCTCCATCCATACTGCGCATTTGACTATGGTTCCACCTCCAACGCAGAGTTCCACCATTCATATGACTATTAAAAACACAGTCCGGAAATGTGTTATGTGTAACGCCCGACTGTATAACAGATTCTGTATCCTCCATCACAGGTGGGCGTTCCCAGAATTTATTTGTATATATAAATATATAACACCGACTGAGTAAAGATTCCGGAATGAGATTTATATTGTATTGCCACTTGGGTGTTATGATTCCGGGAATTTATGTGCCTGCAGCACAATACTAACGCCTTTGCCTGCGCCTCTGCTTTGCTCATCACTGCCTGCCTCTCTTTGTTGTGACTCATGACTACGCCTCTATTATATTCACTTCCTCTACCTTCATTTTCTTCTTTGCTACCTCCATTGTATTCGCTTGCTTCCTTTACTGTTCTGCTTCGATGCCTCCTTTGCTGTCTGCGCTTGTTATTTGCCTCCTTTTTCCATCAATGACAACATTTCAGGTCTCACTTTGGCATTGATGGAAATCCACTTTTCTCTGTTTGCCTTCTCTTGCTCTTCCTGTTTGCCTGCTCTTCCTCCTGTTGTTTGTTCTTCCTCCCCCTTTGACATCAATGGAAAAGGGTTTCTTTTTGCATTTCCTTTCTTTGAAATGGATAAAAATTGTTGAGAGAACACTTTGAGGATTATCGAACTTGAATATACGTTTTGTCTCTTATAGCCGTGTTTCATCTGTAGTGCCCGTTGTTTGTAATCTGTGCTAGATTGTAGACAAGGATGATGCACTTAACGACTAAAAAGTCCTTGTTGCTGTTGTAAACAATGAATCAAACCAGAGCTTATAGCTCATTGTAAGAATGGGAAATATCTTTCAATATTAGAAGCCAACTGACTTTCCTTTTTGTATAATGTGTTTTCAAAACAAATATTTCAATGTTTTGGTCAGTTTTACTTGTCACCCGTGCAGTTTTGTATAGATGGTAAAAGCAATTATTCCTTTATTCTTCAAATATTTTGACTGTTCTATCAAATTGAATTTCTGCAAAAGCATATTCATGATGTTTGATTGAAAACTCAGCAAGTAGCCTTCGCACAGTTTTGTAACTGATATTAAGAAAAAATGGCCTTTTTCATGCTGAATGCTGATAATATTGATAATGCTGATAATACTGATAATGTTGATCTTGTGGACCTGTTTTATGCTTCCCTTGCTTGCTGATTTCCTTTAGGAATGATATGTTCGTTTATGTTCTCCCCCTGAGGCTGTGCTTTCTCTTGATATTAGAAAGTAGTATCTACAGATACTACCCCTAGTCTGTCTCTCAAGTATTCGAATGGTTCTCTGGCAAGTGGTTTAGTAAATATATCTGCTATCTGTTCTTTTGTTGGTACATAGTCTAGTTTAACTATCTTCTGAGCCACTTGATCTCGGAGAAAATGATACTTGATTGGTATATGTTTAGTTTTTGAATGAAGCATGTGATTTTTAGATATACTTATAGCACTTGTATTATCACATTTTATTGAGATAGGTTCATTAATGCTTACCTTCATGTCTTGAAGAGTCTACTTCATCCACATGACTTGTGTACAACATGTTGCTGCTGCTATATATTCTGCTTCAGCTGTAGACAGAGAGATGGATGTTTGTTTCTTGCTTAACCATGCTACCATTCTTTCTCCTAGATAGAAAGCACCTCCACTTGTGCTTTTCCTGTCATCTACACAGCTGGCCCAATCTGCATCTGTGTATGCTATTAAAGTGAAGCTTTTTCCTTTAGGATACCAAAGCCCATACTTTGTTGTTCCTTGTAGATATCTGAATATTCTTTTTACTGCCGGAAGATGGTTTTGTTTAGGTGTTGCTTGATATCTAGCCACTAGTCCTACTGCTAGCATGATGTCTGGTCTTGATGCTGTCAGATACAACAGACTTCCTATCATGGATCTGTAGAATTTTTGATCTACATCTGTAGACCCATCATCAGCACACAGCTTGCATCCCGTGATCATGGGGGTAGTCACAGGTTTGCAGTCCTCCATTTTGAATCTTTTCAGCATTTCTTTTAAGTAATTTTCTTGAGAGATGAATGTGCCTGTGTTCTTTTGCTGAATTTGCAGTCCCAAGTAGAAACTGAGCTCTCCAATCATAGACATTTCAAACTTTGTTTTCATCTCATCAGCAAACCCTTTTGCTAGTTCATCTCTGTTGCTTCCAAACATAATGTCATCAACATATACTACAACAATCAGGAGTTCATCTTCATGGGCTTTTATGTATAGATTGCTGTCTACTCCACCTCTCTTAAAACCTTGTTTTTGCAAATATTTATCCAGCCTTGAGTACCAAGCACGAGGAGCTTGTTTTAGTCCATATAGGGCCTTCTTCAGTCTGCACACATAGTTTTCTTTGTCTGTCAATGAGAAGCCTTCTGGTTGTTCCATGTAGACTTCTTCTTCTAAGTCTCCATTCAGAAATGCAGATTTTACATCCATTTGATATACTTTGAAGTTTTGGTAGCATGCAAATTCCAGGAACATTCTGATAGCTTCCATTCTGGCTACAGGGGAAAATGTTTCATCGTAGTCAATTCCTTCAATTTGTGAGTATCCTTTGCAGACAAGTCTGCCTTTATTCCTGATTACTTGTCCTTCTTCATTCATTTTATTTTTGAATACCCATTTTGAGCCTATGACATTTTTCTCAGTGGGTCTAGGCACTAGTTCCCAGGTATTATTTTTCTCAATTTGGTCCAATTCTTCATTCATAGCATTCACCCAAGACTTGTCCTTGTTGGCTTCTTCAAATTTCTTTGGCTCTATTTGTGACAACATGGCTATGTATACCTCTTCTGTTTGTTCTGTTAGCTGCCTTCTTGTCTGGACCCCTGCTTTCTTGTCTCCTATGATCTGATCTTCAGGATGATTTTTCTGAGTGTATCTTGAGGGGGTTTTCAAGCTCAGCTCTGCATCTTCTGTTGTCTTGCTTGTTTCATCATCATTCTGGTCTTCCTCTTCATGGTTGTCTGATGGACTGCAGCAGTCTGTATTTCTTGTATTGTTTGGAAGTTCTTCATCAAATCTCACATCAATACATTCAACTATTTTCCGAAGAGTCTTGTTGTAGCACCTGTACCCTTTAATTTTGGATGCATATCCTAGAAATATCCCTTCATCTGCTCTTGCATCAAATTTGCCAAGATTTTCATCATTATTCTTTATGTAACACTTGCTTCCAAAGATTCTGAAATGTTTGATTGAAGCTGGCTTTCCATGCCATAGTTCATAGGGAGTCTTGTCATTGCTTGGCCTTAAGTGAGCTTTATTAAGGATATGTACTGTTGTGTGCACTGCTTCTGCCTAGAAGGTTTGAGCAATATTATTCTCTTGCATCATGGCTCTGGCAATTTGTTGAACAAATCTATTTTGTCTCTCTGCTACTCCATTCTGCTGAGGTGTCCCTGCAATAGTAAATTGTTGTTTTATGCCATGTTCATTGCATAGGTCTGCAAAGTCATAATCAGTGAATTCACCTCCTCTGTCTGATCTGATGCATTTCAGCTTGCATCCTGTCTAATTTTCTGCTAATGCTTTAAATATTTTGAATTTGTCCAGAGCTTCCGATTTATTCTTGAGAAAAGCAACCCATGTCATTCTGGAGAAATCATCTATTATCAGCATGAAGTAGGATTCTCCACTTGGTGTCTTAGTTCTAGCAGGTCCACACAGATCCATGTGCACAAGCTGGAGAGGTCTTCTTGTTGATAACTCATCTTTGGCCTTAAATGATGTACGGGTCTGTTTACCCAATTGACAAGATTTGCATATGGTATTAGAAGGCCTTTTTATTTCTGGCATGTCTCTGACTGCTTTCTTTTTGCTTAGTCTGATGATGTGATTGAAGCTGAGATGTCCCAATATTTTATGCCATAACCATGACTCCTCAATTTTGCTAAGATGGCATGCTTCATCTTCCTCTTTCACAATGTAAACATTGCTCTCTATTCGAACACCTTTGAGCAGAGTCTTACCTGTGGTGCTTGATCTGACTTCACAGTCTTGTGCTCTAAAAATAACTTCACAGCCTTTGTCACACATCTGACTGACACTTAGAAAATTTGCTTTCAGCCCATCTACAAATAGTACATCTTGGGCCTTTCCTCTGCCATTGTCTATGCTGACTGAGCCTTTTCCTTTTATTTTTCCTGATTTATCATTGCCAAAGGTAACATTTCCAGATTTCTTTCCATCAAGAGTTATAAACTTGCTTTTGTCTCCTGTCATGTGTTTAGAGCAGCCACTGTCCAAATACCATTGACTCTTCAAATCTTGAGCAGTTAAAGCTAAGTCACACTTATTCTCCTTCTTTATCCATTGGAGGCATCCTTTTGTTTGGTATCTTTTGTGAGTTGATGAATCACATCCTTTCAGAGGACATTTGGAAGGTGTATGTCCAATTTGATTGCATATACAGCATTTGATCATAGTTTTTGCAGAATTGTGAGTATGAACAAAATTTATTTCATTCATCAACCTTCTTGAGGTGTTGAAAATCAATCTTTGTCCATACTTTCTACATTCAATAATTTTATGGCCAAATTCCTTACAATAAAAACAATAACCATAGAAATTATTTGCATACCTGATGTAAGGTTGTTTTCTCCATTTGTTTGTTTGAGACAATCTCTTCACTGTTTGCATCTTTTGCAGGTTTGAATTACTCCTCCTTGCATAACAATATGTAGCAATGTGTCCCGGCTTGTGGCAGACATAACAGGTGGCATTCTTCATAGGAGGGAAGAATCTCCCTTGATGGCTTTCAAATTTGACATACTCAGGGGCATATGATTCTTTTTCTGTCATCTTAGTATTTATTGCATTCTTTGTTACTAGAGATTTCTTCTGATCTCTGTCATCCTTATTACATGTTTCTTCTTTTGTAGGAATTGTCTGGGCTGCTTCATCAGTCTTCTTTGCTTTTACAAAAATTATATTTTTGTTTTCCTTTTCTTTTCCTTTACTCGATTCTCCTTCATAGCCTATTCCTGTTTTTATCATTGGGGATCTTTGAGCAACCAGAATTTCATTCAACTTACTAGAGCTTGTTGTTTGAGAAGAGTTTATAACCACTGTCCTTTGAGCATTTTCTAGTTTCTTCCTGAGACATACTACTTCTTCTTCCAGTTTCTCTTGTTCTCGGGTTTTATCCTTGATTTGTTGAAGTAACATGTCTTCTATCTTCTTGGCTTCTTCAAGCTCTACCTTTAGCTGCATGAGGACTTCTGAGTTTTGTTCTTCTCTTACATACTTAAGAAGAATGTCCTTTTGTTTTCTGCACTTCAGTTTGAGTCTGTCAATCTCTTCCAGAGCACTTCTTAGCTCCCCCTCAAGGTCAACTTCCCCTTCTTCTTCTTCATCTTCTAGCAGGAGTCCTTCAAGTTCTTCTATGGCCATCAATAAGAATTCGGAGGTTCCTTCTTCACTTGAGGGTTCATCTGAATCTTCAGATGTGCTGCTGTCTTGTTGAGCATAGAAGGATTTTCTGCTGAACTTCTTTCCTTTCTGCCAGTTCTTTGATTTATTTCTCTCTGGCTCTTGAGTTTGATTCCTTACTTTCTTGTGAGGACACTTAGGTAGCATAATTTCCTACTCTTCCACAAGTAAAGAATTTTAGCGGGGAAGTTTACCTTGTATCTACCTCGAGCCCTCTATCCAGCTTCTTGAAAATTTAGCTTCTTCTTCATCGTAGCAAGAGCATATGTCTTTTTTTTCTTCTTTCTTCTTTTTCTCGTTTTAAAAGTTGCTTCCCCGACTTGGCTTTTCCGTGGAGCCTCATCTCATATGTCGTTAGATTTCCAAATAGCCGGTTCATGGTCAAAGTCTCCTTAACCGACCGTCTTTCTATCGTACACCTCGGGATTAAATCTCGATGGGAGTGATCTAGAATATTTTTGCACAACTATACTTTCGGCATGGTTTCTCCAAGAGCTTTCATATTTTTAACAATTTTTTGTAACTTTTAAGAAGAAGTTGCCAACATCTTCATCAACATTCATTTTTAAATTTTCAAACTCGGGCTCTATATATTTGAAGTCTGCGCCTTTTACCTTTTATTTCCTCATGGATATTCTCTCTAGAGTGTCCCACATATTCATGGCCCATCAGGCATTATTTTGATAACCCAAATTTCTTCATAGTCCATTTAAGATTGCGTTCATCGTTTGCATTAGCTACAAAGCTTTGTTTAGCATCTTTTCTTCCGAACCGCCTCTGACTTTGTGACATATCCAAATTCCACAAATAAACATCCCAAACTTCTAATCCTAAAGACATTATATATGCTTTCATTATGATTTTCCAAAGGCATAATTTGCACCCGTAAAGAAAGGGCTTTATTGGTTGAGCTCTTCTGACTAGTCATCTTGAGAGCCTAGGATCTCCTTTCGCCTGTTAACCGATATAAAAGGAACCTCGCTCTCATACCAATTGTTGAATATTTAATTTAAACCGAGAGGGGGAGGGGTGAACTTACTAATACATACATAATCCTTTTAAAATTTTCACCAAAATTATTTATAGCTTAATATTTGAACAATTTCCTATTTTTTTACCTATTATTAATTTATTGTGACACCATACTTATGTTGAAGGTAACAAGCATTTAAGGCATTGAAATAATCACATCAATACATAAGAAGCACACATAGAGACAACAGATATAAGTGGAAAACCCATAAAAGGAGAAAACCTCGTCTTATTATTGTTGTGGATGCAAAGCAAGCTCCAACTCCTCTCACCACCGTTTTCCTCCTCGCAGCACCAACCTACAAGAGGCTCTATCCCCCTCAATTCTCGCAAGCTACAACTTCCAAGGAAGCACCAACTTCCTTCAATTATCTCTGTGCACCAACCCTGACCGCCCAAAACCGACAGTCACTATCAAGTTGCAACTTCATAGGAAGCTCCAACCCCTCAATTTATCAAACTCAATCTTGCTGATTTACCCCGTGCTATCGCCCCTATTTTGTAGCTTCTCTTTCTACTCTTATTTTCTCTTTAATCTTCTCTTTCCTCACTCTTTCCGTATTCTACCCTTTCTATATTTGCACTCTCAACCTCTCTTTGCATATCAAGATGATATTATTTATAGATTTCCTCACATTATCGTTTGTATTCTACTTGGAATTCGAAATGGACAAATATGTCTCTTTGCCTTTCCTTTGTCACTCCTTTTATCCTTGCCACTCGTAAAATATAATTGTAGGTATTAATCCTGACATTATAGTGGGAATTTGTTCTCTCTCGAGACTCGCCAATGCATCACAAAACAATAAAAACAATTAAAACATTTTCATTTGAATTACAAAGCAGAATTTCCATCTCACTCATTCACCGTCTTGCTAGTCACGCATTTGTCTTTCTTCGACCGTGTTTTTCTTTCTTTTCCTTCCGTGGTGTAATTGCTGCATATATGTAACCGTGTGTGAGTTTCTTTTAAATAAATAAAAATGTAATTACTCACTTTTAAAACAGTGGCAATTTAACCTTTCATGCCACTTATGTCTTGTTATAACATTCGCAATAACTTTGATATATATCGCGCTCGTTGTATATTAATAATCACCCTCTTGTTAAGATGAGTGCATATACATACAATCCATAATTAATTATTATATTTAATGCCACCAATGTTATATATATATATATATATATATATATATATATATATATATATATATATATATATATATATATATATATATATATATATATATATATATATATATATATAACAACGCCCTTTCTAGCATATAATATATGTAATTAACTCCTGCATACATATAAACCTCTTCTTTTTAAATCAATTTCTACAACATAATATAATGAAGACTTTTTAAAAATATAAGGACTCCTTTTCGGGGCCCACTTAACACTCTTCCCGATGTGATATGATTCCAATCATTGCAATCGGTGATCAACACAAGGTTTCAATATATATATATATATATATATACGTTTCTGACAAAGGCCTCGATGCGCATACACCCATGATCGCAAATCGTGTTGTTTTGAATACCCACTCGTTAATTGTTCCACAACCCGATCCGATTCAATCGTATATCGCTAATCTCGAATTGATATCACTCAACTATTGCAAGTCCAATGTGCTCCGATGTGATACAATCGGACGGAGATCGCCGGGTTCAAGATGTCACACCCGTCGAAAGACTTGCGTAATGCCGATGCGATATTCCGAACCCGATTTATTTCAAAATTAACTCTTATAACTTTTGAATACGATGAATAAGTTAACAACCTTTATAATATTTTTTGTTGAGCCCTTGCCACATACAATCAATAACCATGATATATATATTTTCATATGTATTCCATCGATCTTTACAGCGTCGACTAACACCAATTCTTTCATATTTCCACCTCTACCCACAATACAATCAAATGGATGCATCGTACTCCGGCCGAATTCACGCGCTCTTACATTAAACCTCGGGCATATTCAACTAGCGATCACCATTAGATATCATGCCTCCGGATCAATGGTATATTAATTTCACTCGAATCCAACGTAAGATGTTAACATGTGAACGCACGCTTTTTAACAAGCGGTTTTGGAATGAGTCCATAGCCACGTCTCGATTCCTCGTATGGAACGCTCCCATTCCTCCAATACCGCCTTCTCGTATATGAGGTGAGGAAAATATCACCATCCAAAGACTAAAACTTCATTACCTTCATATGGGTCACGCGTTCGCTTCTCCCTATGCTCCAGGTTCCTATTCTCCATTTTTTATTATTTAAAAATTGTTCACTTTCCAATGTATTTCCCCAATTATATATATATTCCTTGTTACGACTATGGTTTCCGCCTCCATTCATACCGCGCATTTTACTATGGTTCCACCTCCAACGCAGTAGTTCCACCATTCACATGACTATTAAAAAGATAGTTCTGGACATGTTATGTAACGCCTGCATCGTATAACATTCCTAGATCCTCCATTTGGGTAGGTGATTCCCCGAAATAATATTTCATATATTGGTGTATAATGCCGGTTGAGTGTGCGATTCCCGGAATATGGTTCTCGTATTATATGTGTAACGCCCGTTTGTGTATGATTCTCGGAATTTTACAATTTCTCTCATTATCGGGCCGTTTGTCGCTCTACCTTGTTATATTCGCTTCTTCCTTCGTTCGTCTCTCGATTTAGTGCCGCCTCCTTTTCCATCAATGACAACATTTCCAACAAAGGACACCTTTTAGATGGTCCGTACATCTCTAAATAAAAGAGAAACCAGGAAAATATAAATAGAGATTAGAAAATGTAAAACTCTAGGAAATTTCAATACCGAGTGACATGCGTTTATACATAAAGAAGATTTCTTCTCGTAGAAAATATTGAAGTAAAACAATGGATTAAACTATGTTACAGAAAGGTAAACGAAATCCATACCACACATCATCTCGATAGAAAACATTACTTCAATAGAAAGGAAAGAATATTGTGTATTATGCATCTAAATGTTTGAAGGATAAAGGAAACATTTCTAATTTACGTGAAGGAACTGCTTAAACAAAAGCCAAGTGATTATCACCGAAATATTTAAGTACAAACTGCCGATGGTAAACGATAGGCAATATTTAATGTCACTTTCAGAAAATCCTTTCTTACAAATAGCCAATACTCCGATCGAAAATTGGGAAGGAAAACCCTTTAAGATTACGACCAAAATATTGAGGAAAATACAATATGCAAATAATATTCAAGGAGTCTCAACATTGCTGGCCGTGTGAAAATAAGAGGAGAATGCATCATTAAGCCACTAAAATAATTTTCAAAATTTTATATAAGTCATAAAAGTCTTGAAACCAAGCCGAATGACCGAAGCCGGAAAACATTATAAGACTTTCTATGAGGCCCAAGGTACTCATTAAGGGAAACCATATCCGAGGGTTAGTTTGAATCATCTAAAACAAAGGAATATGTATGTGTCGTGTTATATGGTGTTAACCATGGATATTAATTGTGACATCGCAAACAACCTTAATTAGTATGTTAAACCCTATCTACGAAAAAAGATACAAAAATAAGAAAGTAGGTTTAAGAATTACAAATACCTCGAGCGAGTTTACTCAAGCAGTCGTGAAAACAACTTCGTACGAAAAAAAATGAGCAAGAGAAATGATCATCAAAAACTACCAAAGAAAATGAAAATAAAGTATGAGAACAATCAAGAGAAAATCGGGTTTGGGTAAACTTACATGCCAAGCCATGAGGTAGTTGTAACCGAGCAAACAAGAGATGTGGGCACCGTGTTTTCAAATACAAAAGGAGAAAGAATGAAACCTCCAACCATGACCGCAAAGCCAAATAGCTTCGAGGAGAAGAGTCCCATGGCGGACATAATATCTAATTAAGCCCCGAAAGAATAACGCAAGAACCCTCATAAGCACTCAAACCCGTATAAGCTAGAAAATTCTCACAACAGGCTGGTGGCGTAAAATCATACTTCAGGAGGCATCTCAATAGCGCTGGGTTTGGCGGAAGGCATGCAACGCCTGCGAGAAAGTTAAGGTTGCAGTGGTTGCATAGAGGTAACGTGTGGAGCCCATCCGGGAAATGAAAGAGAGGTTAGGTTTTGGGAGGTCATCAACCTAAGTCAACACCGTAGGATCTCACCGTAGATCCTAATCCAGATCCAATAGCACATGATAAGGGTAGGTAACCTCCACATAAGTGTAGGTCACATGCAATGTACAATGTAATAAATCCGCAATGAAAGAATAAAATCCTTGGTACATATATAATCACACAAATGATAAATGGAATCCTATGTGGAACCCATCGTAAATAATACATATATTCGTGCCATATTAGGTAGTCAGAAATATAATCAAAGTTATGTAATATGAAAAAGGTAAATTCGTGATAGTGACACATATGCGTGAGCACTCCGTCCAAGTTAAACATAATAATTAAATGAATAAAAAATATGTTATTAAATGTTTGAAGATTGGCATAGAAATAATGTATGGTGAATTTAAAGTGGTATTTCAATGAAAAGGTAAAGACCTTAGAACCTTAGGATTTTACATTCATGTTTAATTATATAATGTAAAAGTAATTTTTCTTATGGTTGTAATCGTCATGGACATTATAGTTACTATCATCTTTATAGTATTTAATTTGCGAAGAGTACGAGGTCCTCTACAATATGGCCAAAGTTCTTGCACAAGTTGATGGTGACATATCCATGATGTTACAAAGTTCTTTTTGATGTTCTAGCCTAAAATAATAAGTGCAATAATTGTATTATGAAATTATCTAGGCCCAAATTACATTCAAGGTAGGCTTAATAGTCTTGAAAATGCTAGGTCTAACCTCAATATAGTTAATCCTAAAATATAAAATACCTCTGCTTTTCTGTTTTGTATCATGATTCAGATAGTCCGAATCAACTGATAGAAAGAGAAAATTATATAAGGTTAAACATGTTTATTAATGAAGTTTTGGAATCAAAATTTATCTTTATGATTGAGAGGCGCAACATAACTTAGAAAGTGATGTAGGAGAATCCAACCATTATTCGAAAAATTAGCAAGAACAACTTCGAAGGCGAAATGAAATAAGCACACCGTGTTGCAAGGGACTGTTAAAAAGCTTGAAAATTCATATCCGTGAGCGATATCAAATATTATATTAAGAGTCTTATGGAGGAAGGTGATGGATCTGAAATGATCCACAATATTGTAATTTTCTCTATAAATTGTAGCCTTGGGCAAAGAAAGGAGGTGACAATTAGAATGAAGATCCGACTAGCCGAGTGCGTTAAATAGATGTTATGTAATATTTTAGTGGGTTTAGTTAATGAAATTTGATTTCTGCATTATATAATTCTATGTGTGTGGCATGGTGGTTTAATGCATCGATGGCTTGATGCATAGATATCTTGACTTTATTCGATGAATTAATGTTACATGTAGACAACAAAGTTGTTTAGTTTTTGAAGTCAACAGGATGAGATGAGTTTTTGGAATCACAACTCATAAGTCCTAGGATTGATACCATAATAAAATTTAAATGATAGGCCTCGAAATTCATTTTCATCAAGTTGTACTTGTTATTTAAGAATCATGCCCATAAGATAGGAGAAGGAAAGAAAAGAAGGTACATGTGATTGAATACCGGTAAGAGATTTGTTTTCTTTGTGCAGTGAAATCGTAGCAAGGTGATAATATTTGCAACAACCAAGAGCATATGAGTGCTAAAATGGTTCCGTAGGAAAGAACTATGAAGATTCCAAAATCCCAAACTAAGGAGAAAGTTTCGTGAGGTATCATGTAGCAAGGCCGAGAGACTTGTTACCGGAGAGGCATGTTGCAACTAATGAGTTGAATCTCAGCAGGAGAAGATGAGAAAGAATATGATCAAGAGGTCATAATTTTTTGTACCGCTTCTGATTCTAATGCATGAGCATCAAACCATCATTTGAAAATTAGCAAGAACAACTTCTCAAGGAAAAAATGAAAAAAAAACATCAAAAGGCAAGGGATTTGTTAAAAATATTGAAAAATCATATTTATGAGGGATCTGTGGGATTTTTTTGAGATTTTTATGAAGATCATGGATCTTGAAATGATCCACAATATTGTAATTTACCTATAAATTATAGCCTTTCGACATCAAAACAAGGTATGTATTAGAATGAATATCTAGCTAGCCAAGGCACCAATAGATGTTATTTAATATTTTAGTGGTTTATTTAATGAAATTTTATATTTCTACTTTATATAATTATATTCCGTGTGCCATGGTGATTTAATGTATTGATGCCTTGATGCATAGATCTATTGACCTTATTTGATGAATTAATGTTACATGTAGATAAATAACAAAGTTGTTTAGTTTTTGGCAAAGTGGATGCGAGGATGAGCTGAGTTTGTGGAACCATAAGCCACAATTCCTAGGATTGATACCATAAGAAAATTTGAAATGATAGGCCATAGAATTCATTTTCATCGAAATTTTAAAGGCCATGACTCATTATAAAAGGTCGATCTAATACCCTTATAAAAATCCTCCGCTATTCGATATGTTACACCTTTTGTGGTTTGACCAAAAAATTCGACAAGGATACATAGATCAATAAAACAAAAAAGGCTTGAATACAAACTTTTCACAAAGATACATGCTAATCATTATTTCCAGGATATGATCTAATGTATTTATTTCGATGAATATATTAGTAATTTAATTGAAAATTATAGTTTTTCTATATCTACCGGAACTAACATTGTCTAAAAGGATATCTAATGCCACATTGAATATCTATAGTCATGGTATTTGTGAAATGACATGGAGACCAAAAAAAATTAAGAAGTGTTATATTATGTCATCCTTAGTGACTTTTTCTTTGCGATTTCTCCGCATTATGCTTAAGTCTTGTTAAAATATTTTGAGATGTTGATATCGAGTATGTATTAAATATTAAAAGGTATATGTCGTTGTGTTCATGAGTTATTATAAAGAGATTCGTAAGGGATCTATTAAGGAAAACCTTTCTTACATGTGGAATGTAAGATACTTAGGCAATGAAGATAGAAGTTATGTAATCTCTTATATGATACAATGATAGGTCATGCATCCACGAACATTGTAAAGAATAGCGAGGAGAAGAATACTTGAAAGATACATTATATATATGATAGTGAAGATTCCCTTAATGAAGAAAGTGCAACTCCCATGAAGAAGAGGTCCATTCACTCTTGTAGGTTAAGAATCTGTATACTTCAAATCTAAATACAGAGAAAGATATTGAATTAATTGAACCTATTATTGTGATGATCTAAATATTTTGAAGAATTGATGCCATGTGTGGTTTATGGAAAGCCATACTACTACTATAAATACCTTAGGTTTTGATATATGATATCTAGGGTTTTTAAAAATCTATAAAGGAACAAGGTTGGAAAGAAGAAAACCCTATGGCTTGCGGAAAAATTCCAGATTGGTATCTCTCCATCAAATAATAAAATACAACCCTTACAAGAAGTGTCATCATGCTCATGATTAGGATAAAACTCGATGATATTTCACAATGGATGAAACAAAGCTAAGATTAAGAAGGAGTATACATAATACTCAAAATATAGGTTTTTATTCTCTCCTCATTGATATTTACTATTGTTGTCTTTAGACAGTATTGCTTAAAATTTATATGGTATTAATTGTTCTTTCATGGCCTCCCAAGGAGGATTTTAGGTCAGATGTGAGGCGTCATCTAGGTCGGTGGCTAGATCAAGGAAGAGCTATAATAAAGAAGAAAATCATGAGGATATCCCTCATGTGTAAAAGTAATTTCATAGGACTAAGAAATTTAGAGTATTTGTGCCTAGAAAAATTCAAGATATAGTATGCAATTAAGAATATTCTCTCGTAAAAGAGGGAGAGGCTATTTCAAGAGAATTTTTCCCGCTTATGATTTTATATGACTTTTTTCTAATGAAAAAGGAGGGACCGATATGTCAAAGGGAGAAGCTTTCGGAGAATATATTTCCTCTAGAGGGAGTCGTCAGAAAGCCTTTTATGACCCTAGAGAGAACTAACCCCAAATTCCTAGCTTCGATCGAATCTTAAGCAGTAAAAGGGATCATTCAACTTTGGGTATATAGAAAGGATTTGTGATATAGTACTATTGGTCATCGATGTTTTGAGAAGTACAACTACAGTAGTTAGCTTGGAATTGTGGAGATTACCTATATCATTTATAGAGAGAGATGATGATATGGACATTATCATCATGTCTTCAAGACATTGGTTGGAGAATGATATTATATTTTCCCCCGTGTTATCTCGACCATGTTAGATACACGTGTACCGTGTCATTATGACCTTAGTTGGAGAATGGTTTGAAATATTGATAACATCATGACCTTACATTCTTCCTATCTCATGTAATTTGACCTAATTAGGAGTGTCACTATTTCAAGTACCGAACTCGTTGAAGAATGATTTTGTGGCTTGACATTCTTCCTATGCCATTGTATAGTGACTTAATTATGGTTGTAGTCCCTATGTCACTTCGACCTCGATTAGGAAGAATGGTCATTTGGACAACCATTTTTGTTTACCATTGTATAATGACTCGATTATGGATGTATCCCCTATGTCACTTTCACCTATAGGAAATCATCTCGAAAAGGACATGCATTCTCAATGTCATTGTATAGTGACCTTATTAGGGAGCTTATTTGTGTGTCACTTTTACTAACTAGAGAGAATGTTAATAGAGGTTTTAGCCTCCTCATTATCATGCTCGAATCTCTTTCTAGAGTGAGATTGTTTTGGCATTGTGATATGATCTCTTTCTAGAGTAATATTGCTTATCAAACAATGAATATGTGCCATATGTGAGGGGTATTGACTAGGTTATGTCTTTGTGGTTCATGTTTGTGATGACATTGATGATGACACTTACCTTAATCTTCATGATTCTTTCTTATGGAAGTATTCAACTTGAGGACATCCCGATGGACATTTTGAAAAAAACCTCCCTAGATAAGAGTGCGTGTTGAATTTTGTAACTAGGTTCGGTATCTAATAATATTATGTATTTGATTCAAAATAAAAAATATGTTATCATGTTCCGTTTGAACATTTAAAAGATATAATATTGACCTTAAGTATGATTTTGGTAAGCTCTAGTTAATTGAGTCAGTCTCCATAGGACATGTTGGCCTATTGAAAGGAAATTTCCCTTGTACATGAAAATTCATATAGAAACATATACTCCATCACTGGGAAACCAATTCAGGTTCTTTTGTGGAAAATAAATTTACACATTTGAGACAAATCATGTGCAACATCACAGTTATTTCGAGACATTTCGTAAAAACATTTCAAGTAACTCCGAGGAAATTCGCATGGTTTAGTGACACAATATTAAGGACATGAAGAATGTGGTAGAGGTGATAGAAAATTGATAACTTATGAACAAAACTTCATGAATATTGATTTTGAAGGGTTGGGCTTCGCACTGGGAAGTCTTACTAATTAAAGTCGATACTACTCTGATTTCTCCTTTGACAATTTTTTTATAAGAAAATATTTTGGGTTTTCCCATTGTGGATTTTACCCTGACCTTAGCCTAATTTATAAATAACCTAATTATTTAAATAAATAATAAACATAAAAGTAAATTTATAAAAATTTTGTTTACAAATAAATTTACATGTATATTCTTTTACACCGCTAATATTTTTTTTCTAGCATATTTATTAATGTTTGTAAATAAATGTAATTCCAATATATATTTTACATTATCTATTAAAATATATATATATATATATATATATAATTATTAATAAATGAGATTAATGTTTAACTTTCACACAAGTAATTTTGAAAATCCATAAGATGTGGAGTAAAATTATATACTTATGATAGTAAACACATGTTTTTATTAGGAATTTGGCTTCAATGATCCATAAATGGTGTATAAAATATTTCAATAAAAATCACATTCGTAGTAAATTAAGTCGACGTGTTTGAAACCGCCAATATGGTTTATCTTCAAGACAAGATGAGAAATCTAACGAGGGAACCTCATTTAAATATAAGGGAAAACTCCAACTAGCCGTTTGTAAATTAACACCTAGTTTGACTCCGAATAAGAAATAAAAATAAAAAATAAAAAAATATATTTATTAATTTTCTAATTTTTTAAAATAAATTAAATATTAAATATTTATATTTTGAATTTTTAAAAGATAAATTAATATTTAATATTTATATTTTGAATTTATGTATCTAATATTAATAAATTAATAATTAAATTCTGAACTTTATATATTTAATTATTTTTAATAATAAGTTTATTTTCAATACAAATAATAACTATTTTTTTCCTTTCTTTAAGAACAAATAAATGTCTAACATTTATATTAGAATATTATATATTAATATGTTATGTATATGATCATAAAAATTCATATTTATTCACTTTAATAGGAAATATTACTATCAAAAAAAGGATGGGAGAAAGAAACTAAGAGCCATAACATAAAGAAAAGACAAGGGGGCGAATAAGGTAAGATAAACAACAAATAAGAGTGAAGGGTAGCAATCCAACAACCGTTTAAACACTCCACCCATCATCACCGTTAACCTCCTCTTTTCGATTTCCATGGCTTCTCAACTTACGATGGTGGAATGGTATTCCATCTTCACAATAACGTGAGCATCTTCAATACAAAAGTGATGTTTAGTCTTCTCAAAGATGTCTAAGGCAAAGGAGTGTGATCTACTATGTTTAAGGTGAACTACATGTTCCTAAATTATTTGGTTAATTGATCGACCAATTTCGTCTATGCAAGGGGTCCCACATGAACACGGAATCAAGTAAACAACCCGCCAATTCTTAGGGTAACCTAGTCCTTAACCGATCTAAAGAACTCCGAATGGTGCGGGAGGGCTTAAAGGTTGAGGAATCATTATGTCTCTTTAGGATCCTAGCGATTTTATTAGTAGTACCTGTATAAATGGAAGGTGAAATCCGGGTAACCGATCACAAGTGATCTTTTCTTAATCCTAAGACCTTTTAATTTTGAAAAACTCTAAGACAAAGACTCAAGCTATAACCGTTCTTATTAAAAACTTTAAGGAGATGAGCTTTTTCACATTCAAAGTGGTGTTCATTAGAGATTCAAAGTTCGTGGTTAGGTACCGGAACTCACATTTCTAAGAAGGTAAATGCTGAGAACTAGCAAGTAAATATTTCTTAGTGTGCATATTATTTCTAAAGAATCGATGAGAGAAAGAACCATCTTCATTCCTAGAAATAAGGACATCTAGAAAAGGCACGCTACTATCATCTTCAACTCCATGGTGAACTTAATGAAGTCGATTAATCATTAAGATGTTAGAAGAAAATGTCCAATTTCTCTTTGCCATGAAACCACACCACACAAGTGTCGCTAATTAAACAATAAATGTTATTAAAGCAAAAACTTAAAATAAAAAATATAATAAAATAAATTTGATATTTATTTTATTTTTATTAAAATGGATTGAAACCGAATTTAATTTTATATTTTTAGTCATAAAAATAATTACTTAAAAAAAATATTGATGACTAATAATTTTACGTATAATGTTTATTAGAATTAATAAATAAGTAGAATTTTTTTTTATGATGATGATAGTATTTATCGTAATTAATTTATTATCGGTAAAAAGTTCAACTATTACAAAATGGTTATTTATTAATATGACTTCTCTTATTATCATAATTTGAAATAATTCACTAGTAGTTTATAATAAAAATAAACTTTTCTGATAAAGGATTCATAATTTTAACATAGATTGTCTTTGCAAGTCGTTACATTTTAAATAGCATTAGAAAAAAACTACTAATTTCTTTACTTTAAAAAAATTATGTATATATAAACATAATTAAAATTATATATATATATATATATATATATATATATATATATATATATATATCTTAGAATATATAATTTATAAGTATGTATTTAAAAAAATTATATATATATAATTTTCTAGATTAATATTTCTTGGGTCTACGATGAAATCTTGAACCGAAAATTTTGTTGTTTTGTTGTGAATTTTCTCCATTAATACTTGCTTTCTATTAATACTCGTAACCGTTGTGAAATTTTGTAGTAAAAATTTTGTGGTGAATTTTTCCATTACTACTTGGGTTTCTCGATTAACACTTTGGTGCGTACCTTTCCGGATTAATACTTGGGTCTACAAAGTGAAATTCTGCGTTGAAAAGAATTTTCTCCATTAATACTTGGGTTTTCGATTAATACCTCGTCCGTTGTGTGAATTTTTTGGATTATCACTTGGGTCCGTGGTGAAATTTTTTGCAAGAATTTTTTTTCCATTACTACTTGGGTCTCTCGTGATTTTTTCTCGATAAATTTTGGACTTGGGCACTTAGGTCTCGCTATCCGATTTGTGGGTGCACACTTCCTTTTCTTTTTCTAACATATCTACTCATATATTCTCAAGTGTGAATAATCTTCACCACATCTACCAAATCTTACCAAAGGTAGACCTAGCACAATTACTTCCACAGAGTTTTTATGAGGATATAGATTCTTTAGAGAAACTTAGAGAATAAAGAGAAGTCAAAATCCACAAATCGAGTTAGAAGCCATGCTCAAAAAAAAATTCACATCTCTCAAGAAAAGATCCAAACAAATAGAAAATAAAATAGAACTATTGAAGAATAAAATGGAGGCAATGGAAACTAGGTTGCAAGTCATAGAAAAACAAACCAAGATACGAACCAAACATCCCAGCGCAAGGAGATGTTGATAATATAGAGAGTCTTAAAATGAAGGACATGATTAAAGAACCAGGGTTGTTAACAACAATCTCACCCCAAATAGTGGGGCAGTAAATTAAATATCAAACCAATTAAAGACAATGAAGAAATTGATTGAATTAGACCATGAGCATAATAAAAGGGGCCATTGAACCTTATAATCTTCAGCTTTGAAAGAGGATGTAGATGAAGATACTTTAGCCATAGCCCGTATAGAATTACATAATAGATTACAAATTGAAACCACATGTTTCGTTGCATAACAAGGTTAGGGAAATTAAATAAGAATAAAGAAGGTTGATCCGAATAAAAGTGAGCTCTACCTGCCATAAGTATGACATACTTAGTAAAACCTCAAGTCTAAAATGAACGGGGAATATTTATAAACAAATATCTCATTCTGTTAAGATCAAGCATAATTATGAAAGGAGGTTCAAAAGGTAAAGAAGCAGAAGGAAGGAAAAGGGCAATAAACTTAAATAGAAAATCCGTTATTCGATATAGAAACCAAAAAGATAGTAATGGCCAGTAATCCAACATGCTCAATTCTTCGAACTGCTGTGGTTTTCCATGGAACAAGGCCCCAAGCTAAGTTGATCTCAAATTATGTTGATATTATATTTTTGTTGAAACTGGGAGCACAAAGAATCTATGTCCCTAACATAGATGACTTTGCACTATGGTCTACCTCTTTAACAAGCAATCCTCAGCAGAGAGGCATCGGGGGCATAGCTTGCTACATTAAGAAGAACATCTCCGTCCATGCTAGGATCTCTAAAATGACCTCTTAAACCAATATAGTTGGATTGAGATTACCTAAATTAATGATAAAAAGACCTACATAGCACCGTTATTTTCCCCCATTAATTCTAACTTCTATAAGAAAAAGAATCTAGATAAAATAGTCCTTACAATGGTTTAGAAAATGATATTTCTACCTTAAGTAATGGCTGCACATCTTTAATGGGTTAATTTAATGCTCTCGAGCTTCAAGAAACCAAGCTATTCTTCTGCGCTCATTCCAACCCCAATCCTCTTTCGGTTAGACGAAGACCTTACTTCCGGCTAGCCAAGACAAAAGGAGCTCAAGACCTCGGGGATTATTTGCTCAGTCGTAGCCAGTTAAGCTCGTAGTGTTGAGGATCTCATAATTTGCACCATTTCAGTATAAAGTGCCCAATTTCATAGCAAGATGACCTCGCATTCATGGGCTTAGCAAGAGTGTGGTAGACTATGGTATTTTCAATCTCCTTTATACAACGAAATAATAGATTTTGACATTCCAGATGACCACGAGCCTAACTCACCATAGCCTCCTACTCATAGCTTTAAATTTTGTCATGCATAGAGATTCCATGTAAGATACATCCTTATAGTGAAAAGAAATTTTTGATAGAAATAAAAAAGATTCTTTCAAAATGAAATTACAAACTCACTTTCTTCCTTTATCTAGTATAGACAACATAGATGACCTCTATCATAATTTTACTACAACCCTCTCATATTCTATTAAAAAGTTATCAATTGAAGTCTCAAGTAATAAAAGAAATAGCAAACCAACCCATGGTATGACAAAGATTGTAAAAGTGCGAGGGAGAGAAATTAAGTAAATGCTGAAGGACCCCAAATTAACAAGATACAAAATCTACAAATCCCCAACTAAAAGAAAAAAAAGGCAATATATTCGTAGTAAAAACAAGAGAGAATCTCTTACAACTTCTGCGTGTTCCAAGAAATTTGAGGCATTCTAATCAGAAAACTCAAAGATAATAATGAAATTTCTTTAATACTCGAATCGAAATTCCTATCTTAAAAAAGCTTTACAATCTTCAAATGCCGTGATTTTGAAACATCAAGCCACAACGAAAGAATTTTTTTTCTCATTAGAAGACATTGATTTTAGGTTAAATCAAATGAAATGGGAAAAGCTAGAGACATTGAAGCTACTGTGGAAATATTAAAAATTAGAGTTTCAACCTCATCCCCCACATCCACAAGCTTTTCAACCAAGCTAGCCAAGAAAGGTTCCCTAAACTTGGAATCAGTAGCCCATTATCCCTATTTTTTAAAAGTGGGGATACAAATAACCCCTCTAATTACTCTAAAATTATGATCAACCCTCTCTGGGGCCAAGTCGTATGGTATTATTTTGGAAAATAAGTTGAGCATTTGGCTTGAAAGTGAAGGTAAGTAGGCTAAAGGACAAGTGTTTAGAAGGAAACACTACACAATGGACCACCCTATTATTTAGCTTTAGGATCATTGTGGAATAATTCCAGAATGATAAGTCCAACTTTCCGTTGCTTCTGTGACTTTAGAAAGGCTTCCACACGGTTCTAGAAAATAACTCCATGGAATAGATTAAGAGACAAATGTTCCTTTCGAGCTGAAAAGAGCGGCCGCTATAAGGTTATATGAGAAATGTAATCGCCAAGTTAAAGAGCAATGAGGGGTGGTCGAAAGATATTAAGTGTAATATCGTAGTTCAACAAGGCTTCCCTCTCCTACCCTATTTGGAATTTACATCAACAATGTGATAGAAGGTTGCTTTAGAGGAAGCAAGATGTGCTAGCATGGTCTAGCTGCATAGTCATCATCCTTCTTCTCTATGTCAGATGATATTATTCTTCTCGCAAGGTGCCTATCCGATCTTGATACAAACATAGAATTCTTAAGAATTTTCATTTTACCATGGGTATGTTTCATAACACCGACAAAACAAAAGTTATGATTATCAAATCCAAGAAGGACACTTACGCTAATTTTATGTATGAAAATAGTAACTGAGGAAGTGTCTTTACAATTACCTAGGAATTGATATTCATCACAAGCTCAACCGGAACTATAGCATTCTAAAAGGATTAATAAAGGTGGAAAGCTTATTTTGGTCTTGAAAATAATTGTAAAATGACAAACCTTGTAATGTGGGATAGAAAGAAGTTCCTCTTGAAAATTTAGTAATTCCCGTTATCTTATATGGATGTGAGGTTTGGGGTTGCGTATCTCTAGAGAATCATGGAGAAAGATTGAGAAATCCGTATGTTTTATAACGTATAACCTTAAAATTAAAAGTAATACACCCTATACTATTCTCCTTATAGAAGTGGGTCTTTTCCCTATCGAGAGCCTAGTCATGACTAGGCTTCGTTGTACAAGCATAAGCTCAATAGCATAGGAGACCATAGACTCTCCAAGCTAGCTTTAAATTTCAAAGAAAATCACCTAAGGCTTAAAAGAGATTGGTATAAAGACACTGTGGCCTGGTTAAAACCATTGGGAGATCGATGAGAATGTTGCATTGCAAAACATCAATAACATTAAAAAAAGATTACTTCTAAGTTCAAAGAAAAAAAATGTGAAAGTAGAAAGACTACAAATAAAATTTAGGTATTATAAGAAGGTCATCAACCCCACCTTAGAAGATCAAAGGTATCTCTTGTTTTAACTAGCCCAAATAAGAAAATTAATATAACTAAGATTAAAACGAACTCTCATGAGTCTTACATTGAAATGGTGTCAATGGACAAGCCTTAAAACACCATGGATGGAAAGACTCACTATCTCTCGTGAGAATATGAACATCGAGGATGAAAATCACTTCCTCTGTGAGGCCGTACAACCACATTAAAGCCCAATTTCATAATCTTTGTTATAACACTCACCTTCCTAGCTTTTAAGATGTCAAAATTATAGTGAGCTCAGAGGCTTTCTTCCAAAATTTTTGAGCATAGTAATTAAATCTTAAATCTAAATTAAATAAATCTTTCTTTTAGGTTCATAGACCAATATTAACCTTATGATCGTTAATCATCATCATCATCATCATCATCATCATAAATATAATCAATAAATATATAAAAATTTATAATTTTTTTTAATATATGAGAAAATATACATTTTAGTGAATACTCACCCATTTTCAAATACTATGAACTGAATATTTACTACACTTTTTTCTAAACTTTTTTTCTATATTATCAATGCTATTTATATTATATTAACAAAAATTAAATTATAATTATTCTATTTATATTATATTAAATAAAACTAAAAATGTTGTTATATTTATTATTTGTATTTTAATAAAATTTAAAACAATATTTTTTTTCCTTTTTATATTATGTATATTTTAATGAAATTAATAATAAAAATATTTTAAATGAAATTAAACTAAAAATAACTTTATATAAAAATTGAAATTTATATAAATATTAATAATATTATTATAATTATACAAAGTGTTAATAATAATAAGGTTGAGAGAAAAATATAAATTAGTTAGAATCTCTACTAGTAATCATCGCAATTATATTGAAGTTCAAACACTTTTTTCAAATTTTACATTAAAAAGTAATTATTTTCATTGCATAAATTATTTCATATCAAATATTGAGAAAAATTTAAATCATATATATATATATCTATCCTCATTAATTCAAAAGAAAGTGAAGTCTTCCTTCACATGAAAGCTCTACTATAAAGATAAAGAATATTATAAAAATATTGATTTGATCACATTGAGAAAATTATAGTGTTTTTAAATATCAAAACCTCATGTGTAAAGTTACAAAAACAAAACAGACGATATGCAATCATGCCCTAATGAAATATAATAAGAATGCTGAATTATTTTAAAAACATTAACAAAGAATAATGCTATAGTATTTGGAAACATAATCCTCTTCACGTTATTTCGACTGTTCGCAAATATATGTTAATAATATACGATTATATTTGGAATGAGAATCATTTCGAATTTATAAACAATTGAATATCTCTAAATATATGTATGTAGCCCTGATGAAACAAGAAATGAGTTGCGAATTCATTTTAAAAACATAAAGAAATAATAATGTTTAGAGGCGTAGTTGGAAACATAATCCTTTCACGTTCTTTCGAGTGTTCTCACATATATGTTAATACATATGATTATATTGAATGAGTTAACCGCTTCGAATTTACAATAAAATAATTTGTCTACCCCTAGCCATATGTGTATTTCCCAATCGAAGGTTTCTTAGAGTAATTTTTTCATCGTAAAGCAATTTGTCAATTTAATTTGTAATGGTTTAGATTTATTTTATTTTTCTTGAATTTCTAATAATTATTAATTACTATTATGTTAGGGACTATAGAATTTTTTATAATGATTAAATCTGTACGATTATGTATTATTTTGTTGTATTTATGCAATTTTTAAATCCAAAGTTTCACTAAATTGTTGGATAGGAAAGAATTTCAACAAATAGGTGTAAATAAGGACGAACAAAGTGAGTCCAAGAGACCACTTGAAATGTGAAACCAATGGTCACCTATCATTTATATATCCATATTTTGAATTATAATGTAACTTATGCATATCTTTTCCTATTCGCTCATTAAGTCTTATTTGGCTTGTTCACCATAGCCAAGTTCAAGATGGTATCGAGGGAGCTTCCTTCCCATCTTTGCTCAAACTTCTGAATCACTATTTTTCCAAAAATTTGTCATAGGTACTTCTTACTTGTATCACTCATCTTAAGCCTCTCACCTTTGCCTTCACATTGTTCGCAATCCTTAAAATAGAAAAAAAGTGCAATCTCAAATCAATATCTTTGTCCCTTAGATGCTCTCACTCTTTGATAGTTACATTGTAATACTTGATCCAATGATTTTGAAGATAAAATGTTTCGGTTTAATCACATCATTAGGATTTATTCACATTTTGAACGGTATTAATGTGGTTTATCCTCATGACAAGATGGAGAAACAAATCGATCTTGATGAATAAATAGTGGAATAGATGGTAAATTTTTAAAATTTACTAAAAATAAATAAAAGAATCAGTCGTTAGTTAGTTAAGAGTTAAAACTTAATGATAAATCATATTAATTTAATAAATAAAACAAGGTTAAGAAATTTTTAAAATATATTAAGAAGAAATGAGGTAATTTTTTTTTTTCTTTAATTTACTAAAAGACCTAAGGTCGTTAATAAGACAAAATTGTAAATTTAACAATTAATTAATTACCTTCAATAAATTAAAAGGTTAATGGAATTGTGTATAGTACCTTTGGGCTAAAATCACATTCCAATGATTTTGTCGACGTTGTCAACTGCCTATCAGGTTCAACATCAGACAAGATAAGAAATCGATCTGCAATACAATTTAAATAGAGAACTCGATTTTCAATGCTATCAAAATGTGATAATTGGACTAAATCAAGAACTCCAAAGATAAAATAATATTATAGTTATTATTACTCCATAAATGATAATTTGACTAAATAAGGAGAAAATAGTTGAATTATTATTATTGTATTTTATTAATAATTAAAAGAATTAATAGATTTAAAATAAAAAATAAAAATGAAAATAAAGAGTAAAAATAAAAATAATAAAATAAATAAATAATAAAATAAATAAATAAATAAATAAAAATAAAATGCACTAAGAAAAACTACATAAATAAATAAATAAGAAATAAGTAAAAATATAAATAATCAAATGAAATTAAAAATAAAATATATAAATAAAGATAGATAAAAATAAAATCAAAATAAAATAAAAATGAACGGTGGGACAACAATCAAAGAAGAATTAACTGTTTAATGGATAGTTTGATCAAAATAAAATAGCGAATTATTATTATTGTATTCTATTAAAAATTGAAATATTTTAAATAAAATAAATATTTATAAATAATTAATTAAAAAATATAAAATAAAATAAATTAAACTAAACTCAAAATATAAATTAAAAATAAAAAAGCCCACAGATAAATGTATAACTAAATGAAGGAACTTTTTATTAAAATAAGTAAACGCAGTAGATAGTACAAAATATAAAATAACTAAATAAAAATAAATAAAATAAACAAATAACATGGATATAAAATAATGAGAAATAATATTAAAATAAATATTATTAATAGGTAATAAATAAATAATAATAATAAATACAAAAATAAAATAAAAACAAGATCAAGAATAAAGGGAAGAATAAAAAAAACAGAGAAGAAAGGAAACGGGTGAGAATAAAGGAAAGAAACCAAACACAATATGAAATAACATCGGCGAAGATCTACCCATCCTCCCGAGGTTGATAGCCCATTTTCAACTCAACATGGATGATGCAGGTGGAGTTCAGCGAGATGTTGGATCCCGACCTCACTTTAGTGTTTGGTTTTCTTTCCTTTCTATTCTCCTTCGTCTTCATTTTCTCTCGTTTTTGTTTTATTCTTCCCTTTCTGTTCTTGATCTTGTTCTTATTTTATTTTTATTTATTTATTATTATTATTTATTTAATTACTTATTATTAGTATTTATTTTTAATATTATTTTTTCGCTAATTTATTTTTATATCCATGTTATTTAATATTTTTTTTTAATTTTTGTTTTTTTTATCTTTATTTAGTTATTTTATATTTTTATTTTCATTTACTTAACTTTTGGTTCTTACTTATTTTTAATAAAAAATTTATTCATTTAGTTATGCATTTTATCTTAATGGTTTTTATTTTTAATTTATATTTTGAGTTTACTTTATTTTATTTTATTTTATATTTTTTAATTAATTATTTATAAATATTTATTTTATTTAAAATATTTCAATTTTTAATAGAATACAATAATAATATTTCAACTTCTATTTTCCATTTTTAGTCAAACTATTCGTTAGGGATTAATTCTTCTTTGATTGTTATTATTTTTCGTTCATTTTTATTTTATTTTTATCTATCTTTATTTATATATTTTATTTATATATTTTATTTTCAATTTCATTTGATTATTTATATTTTCACTTATTTCTTATTTATTTATGTATTTCTTCTTAGTGCATTTTATTTCCATTTATTTTTATTTTTGTTTTTATTGTTTTTGTTTTTATTTATTTATTTATGTATTTATTTGTTTATTTTATTATTTATTATTTATTAATTTTATTTTTTAAATCTTTTAATTCTTTTAATCATTAATAAAATACAATAATAATAATTCAACTATTTTCTCCTTATTTAGTCAAATTATCAGTTATGGAGTAATAATAACTATAATATTATTTTATCTTTGCAGTTCTTGATTTAGTCCAATTATCCATTTTGAAATAACGGCTAGTCAGAGTTTCTTATCTATTTAAACTGTGTCCTAGATCAGAAGCCAAATTCCTAAGGTTAATGGAACTATATAAATATATAGGGAGGGGTAATTTTTTTTTTAATTTAATAAATAAAGATAAAATGCAGATAATAAATAAAAATAGAGTAAAGTAAATAAATAAGTAAAATGAAATAAATTAATAACTATTTAATTAAATTAAATAAAAAATAAATTTTAATTAATTATCATTAAAATTTTAATTTATATATATATATATATATATATATATAATATTTACCAAAATACAAAACTAAACAAAATAACGTAGTGAGAGTCGGGATCCAACTCTTACTTAATTTCCAACCATCATCCCTATTAGACTTTAAATGTCATTCAATTTTTATCGTCTTTAATTTCATATGGTGGAAGTGCTCTACTTTTGCAACAACTTAAATCTTCTAACACAGATATGGTGATAAACATTTTTCCGTGTGCTCAACAATAAATACCGAGGTATGGGAATGATTGTGCATAATATATGTAGCATGTTCCCGCATTCTCTTCCTAATGGAACGACCTCTTTCTTGATTGTAGTAATTCACAAGCACCGAATCGATGCCATTCGTATAAAAACTCTCCTTCTCTTTCATCCCCCGACAATCGAGCTTTCACCATTTCTTCGTAGAATTTCTCCCTCTACATCGACCACCATCGTTAGATGTGGGAAGCCATCTCGAATTAGCTTAGGCCTCCATGATTCACAAACCTCTCACCAAATTAAGATACAACATATCTTTGTATTATTAAAAGCCGTTACACAATTCTTAACAAGCTATGTATTCGACCATTTACAAATTTGCTGAGCCACATGCATCACTTTCTATTAATACACATCCTTCGACTCGCTATATGCCGTGCCTCTCCGTGGTTGTGCTCCTCCCGAATGCTAGTGTGATCACGAGCACTTTGCTCGAGCTCTAGCCTCGGCTTGGTCTCTCGTCCAAATACACAGCGAAAGATTATATTTGAATAAAATCCCATCGTAGCCTCCATACGTTATACAATTTTTAACACATAAAACCCACACCTCTTCCTCGGCATTTTAGCTCCATAAAATACCCACACTCCCCCACAACACCCTAACCCTATGCTCTCCCCCGCTCACCCTCTCACTAATGTCCCTACCCTCAACTCCCCCATTAGCCCACTCTCCCACCCACTCTTCACCTACTCTTCCACCACCCTTCCACTCCTGACGACCTTTCTCCTCGCTCTCTTCCCCCTTCTTCGTTGACCCCTCCGCCCTCCCATCACATTCTCCGGACCTCGACCTCCACTCGCGCTCACTTCCACCGGTACCCGCACAACTCCTCGCTCACCCCACCACGCGCCCCGCCTACTCCTCACACATGTTGACCCCACGCACCTGTCGCGTGCTCCTCCCCACCGCCCACCTCCCGGTGGCCTTACTTTACCCACGCCAACTTCTCCGACTCCCCTTTCCCCACTCGCCACTCCCGCTCTCCTAATTAAGGAATATATTATAAAACAATTACTAGTTTGAAAGAAACCTTTATGTAGTACCTTATTCGCAATATTGGAGAAATGTCAATGATTAGCTCCGTGAGGGAGATTATATATTATTTCTAGTTTTAATCTCCGTTGCTCGCAGATCCCGAGGATATTACAGGGATTTCAAAACATCATAAAAGAATCCGAGCAGTATCTTAAGTGCTTTCGAGGATGATGTATCAAACTCGGGGACAACAAATCTTCTTTTATTGATAACCAACAGGGTTTATAGAATAACAACTCATAAGGAGCATAAGAGGACCCGCTCAACCATATTTCAATAGCTATCGAAGAAAAGATAGCAAAAATCTCACATCCCATGCCTCCAAGTGTGACAGACCAAGTTTTATGCGTAGTTGGATGGACTCTATTGATGATGGCTATCCATTTTATATGATCTTTAAGGAACTAAGTTTTTATGATTTTGAATTATGTATGTGAGGATCTCATTAAACCATTTGCTGAAAAATAATAATAGACTTTTCCTGTTTTTCGCAAAAAAAAAAAGGACCGAAATGCAAAAGGCGAAAATTATGAACTAATAGTTTATAGAATATTTATAGTCTCATGGAAATTAACATATCATTTCATTAATTTTTTAAGACTGTTGTAAGTTTTTCCTTTTAAAGAGAGTGGGATTTATTTTTTTCAATGCAATGGATGTACTGACCTAAGCATTATAGGCTAATGAACACTGGACATTTCCATCGTCGATGGAATTGTAAAATTCATCACAACCTCGTCTTCATGGACATTAGAACAAGTCTACAAAGTGCACATGAACATAATTAATTTTTGTAGTTGTCTCAAATTTCTTCAGGCAAGATGAGTTAACAAGATAAGCATCATGATACCCATGAACAATCAGCAAATGATCAAGTCAAGAATATAGAGACGACCCCCATCATGTTCCTCAGACAAGAGAATATTTGCATGTAGAAGCAAACATCCAGCCCATCACCGCTCAAGCCCATCATGAAAAAACCATGGAAAGAGCTTGTCCTGCTAGCGCAGAAAGAACACAGCTGATATGACAAGGAGTTGCCCTTTTATATTGTGGACTACCTCAAGCCCATCAAATTTCGGTGAGTGCCGCATTTATTCATGATAGCTCACCTTCATTTGTTCTAGATTCTACTCCTCTTCCACAGACAACAACATATTATAAAATGAAAACAATTTAATAGATTTTTCCATAAGGCAGATCACCGTTTTGATATTCATCAATGAAAGTAATCGTGTCGATACAACCATTCTTCACAAAGATTCTTCATAAACAATCCTCCGCAAGAACAAATATTAATCTTGGGATGGATCGCTTTCTTGCAATGGACATCAACAACCAAGAATATGTTTAAGTCATATGGCGAACTTGTTCCGCAGTATTTGGTATTGTCTTATAATGGAGTTTTCGCCATCATCTCACCTTGTATCCGACAAGGGGAAAATGCAGGTCATCCGCAATATCGAAACCACATCGCTGTGCTCCGAGCCACAATCTCTCATTCCGGCATTCGCATTTGTGGCTGCAGGATACAGTGGGGCCGTTTGTTCTGAGCCATACTTTGTCATTCTAGATTTAGAGTCGTAGCCGCAGATATGGATGCTCATGAGCATGCATTTGGTTGGTGTTTAGCCTTAAACCAAGGTTGATATTATTCATCTTCAAAGAATTCGGTGGACACTTCCCAGGCAAGATCGAACTTCTGCAAGTTTTGGTAGAGTTCTAGGAAAAGCGTTAAGTATTTGAGAGTTGGTGGTCATCTCCTCAAGCCGCCGCAGTTGTAGACCTCCCTTATTATAGGTTGAAGGAGACCCCATGTAGCGTGCTGACCTCAACTTTCGCCGTACTTGAAGAGTTCTAGAACCTGTGACTACATTCCAAATTGTTGGTGTTCATCCTTAAACCACCTCTTTTTATGCCAACATTTCAGAGAGCTCATGCAGCGTAAGTGTTGTCATGCATACTTTGAATATTTGTATTACAACTCTCTTTCTTGGACTCACACATACCCCTTCGTATCAAGGGGGAATGTTGGACACCTAACTCAATCTAGGTGTGGGGAAGGCAAATGGAAAAAAATGATTCAAGAGACCACTTGGAATGTGAAATCAAGGGTCACCTAATGTATTATATATATGCATATTTATGAATTATAATTAAAATCATGCGTATTTCCCTATCTTGTTTATTTTTTCCTATTTGGTCGTGTTCACCATATAGCTTAGTCTAAAAACTGTTCGAGGAATTCAAAAATAATTTTCTAATTTTCTAGAACTCATTTGGAATTTAGAATTGTCCTAGCACCTTTCAATGGGACATAATTTCTAGTGGAGAGAATTTTATTTTTTATTATTTATTATTGCTCTCTAAAATTTGTTTAAAATAATTTGTTAAAACTAATTTCCACAGGTACATATTACATTGGTAATTTCTCTTTCCATTAGTGCAGTGATACATATGTTTCATGAAAACGCATATGTGCAAGAGAATGACAGTTTCAAGGGGAGTGCAATGACTATGTTATTTCCTTGAATACGATATGAGAAGGAAATTTAACTTTAAGGTATTTACTATGGGAATGATTAATATTTTTTAATTTCCATTGTGAGAGGTGGTTCATAGGGTAATTTTAGCTATTGATGTTAATATATGAGAGGGAATGGGTTGGGAGGGCTAGTGCTATAAGGTGTCTTTGAGCGGAGATAATTCTTGCTGCATTTCCCGAGATCATATATCATATAAATTTTTATGGAGGATTGGGTATATCATTTTTCAAATATTTGAATGTGCGAAGTATGAATTATGTGCGAGAGATAAGTTATGTAGAACTTTTGATTTTATAGATATGAATCTTTATGGAATGATTAATATTATTGATTTCCATTGTGCAAAAGCATGAAGGTTTTTTTAAAATTATTAATGTTACTCTATGATATTTTTTTCATGTAGAGTGATAATTGGGTTATATTAGAGTGTAAGATGTGCTTTCTATTAATGATAAAAATAATGGCAAACAAGGTATGCGTTGGAGGATGAAGGGTTTCAATGGTTTCGAAAGTGTGTTGTTTTAGGAATTGTGTTAGAGTTGAATGATATCAGCAGATGAGGTTAGTGAAGTTGAGATTTCATTGTCTTTAGTTTTTATTAGGATGAGGTATCTTCTGCTGAGAAATGAGGGGTTTAACGGAATGTTGTTACAATGTGTTATTTCTTCAGGAATTGGTCTCATAATTGGACCCTTTGCAAAATGGGGTTTTTTGTGGGAGATGTAATTATGTGGAACTTTTGTTAGGATATTTCTTTTAATAATACAGGGAAATAGGCTCCTTTGTCACCTTTGTAAACTTTTCCAATCATATCCCAAGTTGTTCTTAAGGGGGATGTGTTAGGATATTCTCGGTTGCTGTAGGAAAAATAGTTAAGAATAACTTAGTTCAGTGTAGAGTTAGGTGAAGTGTGTTTTTACTATGTACATTTGTAACTTATAATCAAGGTCAGTGATTTGTAGGGATCTCTATCTGCTCAATCTCTCCTCGATATTAACAACACTTGATCCATGGCTTAACACTCGATTGGTCCACATCTCTATTTAAAGAGCACGAGGGTCCTTTGTCCAAGAACTACTTATGAGAGAAAGATATTTAACTTTTCTTTTTTATATTAATAAAATTTCCCGAAGTGGCCACGTTGGCTTAGACCACATGGACCTGCTTCTTCTTCGAGGGTTCTAACCATGTGATAATACCGATGTACTAATTTCCGTGATCCGTTTGTGAGTGGTGACTCGAGCCGTATCTGCCGAACTTACCCTATAACCTACATTATTATTAGACAGAGTTAATCTTGAGAATGGTGGAGTGCATGTGGAAATTAATGTTAACCTATAAATTTTAATTTATTATTATTATTATGTTTCATTGCGTAGATATTTGATTGCTAAGTAATATGGGGTATGTTTTGGTTGACTTCCCTAAAAAATATAATGTTTTTACACATTTCCTAATCACAAAATATATGAAAATTTATGAATAGTGTATGTGGAGAGAGCAGTATATTATTATGTTTCATTACATAGATATTTTAGTGTGTAGAGTACGAAGTATGTACAGGGAAGAAATTCAAGAGAGAATTGATTTATTACTATGAATATCTTTTGAGGTCACTTACATTTGTGAGAGAACATAATGAATAAATTTTTAAATTTTAATTGAGTGGATTGTTGCATATGAAAATTATTGTTAAACTATTAATGTTAATATGTGAGATTTTTTCCATAGAATGGATTTGGTGTGAAATGTGACGCATATGCATTTGTGCTATATTGGAAGCATATGTGTTTTGTATACGGCGTTAAAAACCGGAAAAGGATTTATGTGTGCAGAAACATGGTCAAGGATATTAATGTGCTATTCCTCCGAGTAGGGTATGTGCAAGAAATTTATTTAGAAGTTTTCACTATGTGAAATATGGGATATGTGTGTTGATTTAGCAATAATAATTTTTGGTTCAAATATTCAGACCAAGAAGCATTGGAGATGAAGATATTCTAAATCTATTTTATTTAATAACTCCCCTAGGAAAAAGTGAAAACCAAGAGCTAAATAAATTTTTACATATCCTTGAAATCAGAAGCAACAGGAACTTCATTAACTTGGGGCTAAATATGAGAAGGGGAACGATGGTCGTTTTTCGCATTTATGATATATTAAAAAATATTTTTTATTATCAATCGAGTTTGGAAAACATCTCCAATCTATGTTTGTTTGAAATATAACTATGCAATAGGGGAAGTGAATGCAAAAGTATGAAATTTTTCCATATAAATATTACATTTTTTATTTCATATACTCATTTTTGGCGTAAATCATTTCTATGTTTTATGGCTCTTTTCCTCGACACATAATAATAATAATAATAATAAGAAACAAATTTCTCTTTAACCAATGTATCCTAAATAAAATGTTCTAAGTTTTATAAATTTGTTTTTGCCTAAATTTGACACGTAACATGTTAGTACTTGCATTGGGCTAGTGCTGATAATGCATTCTCTTTTTGGGGATCCCTCCTCGTTGCCAATAATTTTTCTCATGTTATCTAATCGATACTCCTATTCTAAGAAATGTGAATTTTTCTTATTAGCATGAGGATTGTACAAAATATCTATTTCTAAAAATAGATACAAATTATGTGCACATTTTATAAGGCACGTGCAGATTTATTTCTTTTATGACTCTATACCTCACTATGCACGAGTTTTAGGAAAATCATATGATTGTATTTCTTTTCCGTACCTCATTTATGCTCTAATTTACCGTGCAATAGTTCATAGTCAAAATTAAAATACACTTTCATTTTTTTAAACGTAATGGCTAAAGAAACAATGAATGAGCATGTTTGAAGTGTGATTGTTAAAGCATTGATGGAGAAGATTTTTTTTTGCATGTAAAGCAATGGTCTGGGGACACGTAATACTAAAGCATCAAAATTTATTTTGTTTGAACAATTTTTCATATGATGTGGGAGATTTCTTATTCAATAGTATGCAAACTCGTTGCATTTTAGATACACATCAACAAAATTACGTGAAGTAAAATATAAGATTTCGGTGAATTGTTTACATGAGGGGGAACATTCGCAGTCATACTATCTTATGAACATGAATTGAATATAGATGAATTAATAAATACGCACCCAATATTCAGTAGAAATTGATACATAATATATCAATGCAAACAATAATGTATAAAATAAAAAACAAAATAAGAAAGAAGGTTTTCTCAAACAAATGTTGTTAGGAAACTATGCCATCCATTAGATTATAGATATAAGAACATGAAATATCGATGAACAAATTATGGAATTTAATACAAATTCTTTCAATGGAAGCAAAAGGCCACATTCATCATTGTGTGAACTAAAAAATACACCGTGCTGTAAAAAAAATCAATGTAAAAATTGAGATTACTAAAGGATCAAAATGTTCAAATTCAATACAAAAGATAGTTTATTTTCTAATGGACAAAAAGTATCATCACAAATATTTCATTATAGAATGGAGACATTAGCTAAACAACAGTATTTTTTAAGAAAATATAATATGTTCCTATTTATGACTATGCAATTTGCAATCAAACTTGGTTTAAAAGTAGATGTCATTAAAAAAAATAGGGGTTGTGTCAAAAATTAAATGTATATCCAAAAAATGTGCAAAAAGGGACTAGGCAATGAAAAAGTTATCAAATTTTCATTTCGAGAGAAAATTGGCCATAATAGACAAATTTATATAGTAAAATAACTTTATGAATTGGATGAATGAATGATATCATTACGATTACCATTTTTTCAAATACAATAACATGGAAAATATTTTATAAAACTAGAATTGGTACTTGGACAGAATAATCAATGTACCTACTAACATATCTCAAAATTTAAATTTCAATCCCTCATGACATACATATCTAGTATTGGGGTTGTCACAATTAAAACATGTTTAGTGCTCAAAATCATATTTTTTTTTGATGAATATATGTTCATAACTTCATGATAAATTGGGATGATTGTGTAAAAATCCACTCTAAAGACTATAGAATGTTAGAATAAATGAAAACTAGAAACTAGTCTTTGATCAAAAGAAAGATGCATATCCATGTGAGATAGATGAAGATACAAAAAATAGTGGTGATAATGATTATCGTGATGAAGAGTTTGACAAAGAAAATGTTACATGGATTTAGCGATTTCTATATTATTTATGATGTTCAAAATAATCAAATAAACATTGCTCCAAGTGAAGGTCGTAGTGCTTTTGGCATATTAAGAGATAATTATTTGGAAGAGATATTTTTCCATACTATTTATGGAAAAAAATGGTTACAAAGCATCATAAGAAAATTTACATACAACAATGTTTCTAAGTGGGAAGTGTTTCATCAGAACATGATTTTACATATCATATAATAGATTTGTTTTACAAAAAAAATTGAATTATCCTCAATTAAGTATTCATTGTATTTCTGATTCATATGAGAAAAGGATAGTTAAAATGAAAAAAAAAACTAATAGCTAAAGATATTCACCGAAAGGCTAATTTAAATACATTGTTGCATCAAACATTGGTTATATGGGTCTTAGGAAACTACGAACATTGGTTATATGGGTTTTAGCATTTAACCAACAAATTATATGCAATGATCTAAAAAATACATACACCTAATTTATTGGTTTTTTTAGCAAAGTATAAACACATCTCAGTTTTCGGTAAAGGTTTTAAAATAAATACACCGACCAAAAACAACAAATAAAAATGAATGAATTAGATGAAGGTGATGTTGATACCTCATAGAAAAAGAGTGCATCGCATGTGCCAAAATATTACAAAATTAAATGAATGCTTTATGTCGCTAATTTCCCATGAGACCAAGTTATTTTGTGATATCGTTGACCATTTCCTTGTAATATAATTCCAAAATCAAGGAATCCAACATGAACATGGATTGATATGGGCCAAAATTACCCCATCTATGGATTACACACAAGTAATGAAATTTAATTTGTACGAAATTGCACTTTCTTGGCTCAAATACAACGTGGAAAAAAACTTCAAAAGTGAAATTTTGATGAAAAACAATGTTTGGATAATATTTAACTTTCTATTTGTACCAGTTTACATATCTTTAAAGCAATGATGTCCGAATGGAAAATTTGATTCGTTTCGTATAAAAAGCCTTTAGTCGAATTACGAACTTGCATATTTATTACTATATTCATTCTCACTCATCCATGTAGTGAATGGTGTTTCAAAATGACTTACCTGAACCAGGGGTAGAGAAGGGAAATGAGAAAACTTTAAAATTACCACACAATCAAGTTATATTTCAACCTATAAACAAGGAACAAAATTTTCTGCTTCTCAATAAGTAAGAATCCTCTTCCATTGATGTTAGCGATATTTACCAAATGCTTTCCAAGCATATATTAAAGGATTCTTTACATGTGTGAGGTAAGTAACTTTTTCGAGGTATTTTCCTGTGCCTTGCAGCATGAAGCAATGCTCGTGTTTTCGAGGTGACTCTAATGGGGTATTATTGAGGCCCGCTAACAATAATGGAGAAATGCGAGAATGAAATCGAAATCGCATACGAATATCCTTCTCCTATAAAAATAGTTTATGTATGACTATTACGATGTTGATGTGTTTGAAGTTACAAAGGAAAGTAAGAGACTGAAGGGATTAACTGTATATGTGTTGAGGAAATCTACAAATCAAATTAATACTTTCTTAAATACTTTTGCACCACTAAACACAAAAACCCGAGCAACGGGCGAGATTTCTAATGGTCCGTCGTCATGTTGTCACCATGAACCACCTGCCTGCACTTTTCTTACACCTCAATTTAGGGTCTACCCGTGATACTATGATACATCATCTCCTGATTTCCTCATAGTCACTTCCATGGTTATTTATTTCTTAACTTCTTTGAAAGTCACTTTTTTATATGTTCCTCACTTTTCAATGTATCGACAAGCATTTTTCTTACAATCATGTCTACTATTAAATATGCACCCTAGAAATTCACAGCCATTGCATCCTTTTCTCAGAGTGTTTACGCAATATTCTATATGAAGGATCAACATGTTCCCAGAGAGACAGTAGACTCCAGGAGTCCTTTATAAAATTTATTTGTAATCTAGATTGGCATTTCCCTCATCGCTGATCATATCATCTTTCGGGTTAGCCCTGAATCCGTCATTTTATGTGTTTTGCTTTAGAGGCCACTTTGACTTTTTTTTTATTGTCATTTTTTCTTGTTTTTGAATTTAAAAGTGGAAATTTTTGTGTCCAATTAAATATATATCACGGGCTCTCTATTTTCACTTTCTTTATCTTTTGTGAAAGCTATCTCCATGCCTACTACCTATGTGTCGTCATTTGGCGAAAACATTTTCACACAATGTGGAACTAGAGTTTTTGATTCATTTCAAGAGAACAGCTGTTAGGTCCTATTTACCTACAGACACTAATAGACCCATCTCTAAGTTTTATGCAGGATTGCCATGTAAGCATTATCACTTTCTATCAAAAGTATTCAGTGGTCACATTCAGGTCGATGGAAGTTAATTTCATATTCTTTTATACAATAGGAATAACATCCCCGCATTATTAAATGTTGATTAGTAACATGTAATATGCGTGTATCCCTGGTTGCTCCAGAACATTTTCACTATTGGTCAACATAGTAAAAAGGGTCTGAGCACCACTGGAGGAGAATGTTGTTTTAATAATTTATTTACGTGATATTAATAATTATGAGTGTTTAACGTTGTTTCATGTAACTGGCTGGTTTTGATCAAGTTCAAGTCAAACTTTATTTCATTTGTTTCCTTAATCCTGCTGTAGGTAAAGTTTCAAAATTTTTCATGCTCCAATCCCGACCTCATTCTTCCTTCCTTCCGAATGCACATTTTTAATAGCAAGACTAAATCATATAACATTTATTCTGAACTATGTAATGCGCAATATATTCTCCCGTGTGATTGTGCATTATACGCTCACAATGTTCAATCTCGGTCTCTGCTTTCTCTGACAGAACTACACAATCATGCTCTCTCTTCAGTTGTACTTTCCTGCCATCAGGTGGTTGAAAGTAACATTTTTCGTCCCTTCCTTCCTTAAACTAAAATAATTTTTTAACCACTAGTTCTGTCTTCAGAGAACGTGTATTCTATAGTCACAGTAAGTTTCACCATGACCCTCAAATTCACAATCATTTTTCTCAAGCTCCATAATTGCACATTGTGTTGCTTAACCCTAAGTCCCCATTTATTGTCATTTGAACTCCATATTTCGTAATCCCTAAGCTGTCCTCTCACCAAGTCAATCAATGGATTCCATGAAGAGAAACAGACTAGAGAATTTTGCATCATGCCATATTTCCATGAGCAGATTTGACCATTGTAATTATATATTGACATGATGGGATGATGCCTGCAGAAAGCAAGAGAAGTATACTATACTATAACAGTATTCAGTGGAGTCGAACCAAGGAAGAATTCATTAGAGAAAGAATAAAGGACAATATCTTACCACAAGATGAAACACTAAGATCACATTAATACTGTATCAATCATCCCCTGGAGGATGAAGAGAACATGAAACATCCATCCCAAAGATGGGCATAAGAACAAGGAAGATAATGATGGCAATGGCATATCATTATGTCAGATGTCATCATTGCCAAGTCATCACTCGTACAAGGAAGGTAAGGTCCTCGTAGGAGCCATGGAAGGATTTAGTTCACCAAGATATAAGGTGTGCCAGCTATTGGCACAACAAAGTATGGGTGCGACCCAAGCCCCAAGGTTAGATCGCGTTTGTTCAAGCTAGAACCACGTGCACAGGTTGTGGCAGCGTCTGTAGGCCCTGCAAAAGCTGCTACAGCACAGGACACTTAAAACTCGTAGAGTTACAGCAAAAGATATGACTTCTGATTCGTCCTTCTGAATTTATTGTGGAGTCCTATAGACATCAATCAACTAGTCATTCACAGCCTCCAGATTCGCATTCAGGACTTAAGGGTTGAGATCACTCGGGCAATCTTCTCGACTCGTCTTTGGATATTATATTACAGGTAGATCCAGATCGCATTTATTTTTGTTTTTACCATAGATGTATATTCGTGCTCATTCGCATCAATCATGTTCGCTGACCTTGCTGTACTCGTTGTCATTGCATTTCAGTCTTTTTTGCATTCAATTTCCTTCATGTAAAGTATGGGCATGGTTTTAGCGTTCTAGATGTCATTTTTTTTCTCGCATCATAATGATATGTACTCATGGATCATTGCATTTCATCGAATAATTCACAATTAAAATATAAGAATAATATTTTCCAATGGTTTTCGCTGCAGTATAGTGGTTTTCCTTTCTTTCAGAAGATTTCAATAATCGTGATGTCTTCATGTGTCTTATGCTTCTTCCCCTCTATATTTTATTTTCCGCTATTTAGATGATGATGATTATGGTAGAAGGTTTTTCCTGCTTCATTTTTTTATGGTTAATGATATATATTTGTTTAATGGAAAACATCGGGGGTGAAATTAACATGCTAGTGAGGAAGTGTAACTATCAAAAGTAAAGAACAACAAGCTTTTATGAAAAATTAACAAAAAACACAAAAGAAAGCTCCTATAGAGAAATATTTCATGGGAATAAGTGCACAATCGGAAGTATCAAGAAGCTTTTGATACTAGACAAGGAATATCACTATGGGGTGAAATGTAAGGACGAGGTTTTATGGTGGGGTGAAATCAATGTTTATATTTACAATGTTATATCTACCGGCTTTCTAGCGATTTTGTGAATTTAATGGTAAATTTCTTATAAGGTATGTGCATAGTAGATATAACTTGCATGTGAAATTTCAACAATACATATTTTGGATTTGATTCTAATCATGTTTGGCATGTATCAAAAAGAAAAATATTATATGTACAATGCTTAGTGCCAAAAGATTAGAGACGTAATGGTTTCTGAATTTTTTAAAGTAATTATTGTAGAATTTATAATTTTATATAAATCAAGAAAATTTCTCGGATTAAAGATGGTTTGTACTGTTGTTAAGCTGGGATTGCTTTGAAAAATTCCAAACAATAGAAGGAGAATAAAACTCCCCTCTTTAACACAAGAGAAAAATACTAAATGTATCTGGCGTGACAGTAGTTTCAACTCAAAAAAACTTCACACTTCATAAAAACTGCGTGCGATTCTTCCTCTCTACCGAGGGATTTAAGGTAGTGACCGTCACGTTGCAATAAAAGTCTTCATCGTTTTAAAAAAAAACAACACTGCCTTTCCGAAATACTCGTTGTGTTTTTCATTCATTGTCTCTCGTCTATTACAAAACAAAAAAAAACTTCTGTTTCTTTAACAACAACGCTCTCATGTAAAAGACATTACATTAAAAATGACTCGTTTCCGTATATAACAAAATATTCCCGCTCGTTTCATTCAATGTCATTAATCATTACAATCGCGTATTTCACCGCTGAAACTTAATAATCGCTATAATCTCGCCGCACCGATTGAAATGTATTGATATTGAATTTGACTTGGTGGCACCTCTAACCATCAATCTCCAATCAACCAAAGTTGATGACACCGTATTTTTTTAATTCACCGTTCTCGTAATAAAAATAATTTTCTACCTCATTTCACGTTTCCTTCTTTTAACCGAAATCGTGTATGCCATATTACATTAACTTGGGCCTTTTAATATATATGTATGTGTCACATATATTAAGATTAAAATTAAAACAAATAACTTTAAAACATAAAACAAAACTATTGTTTTAAAACATGTGCGATGGAAAATAAAATTAAACCCAAATTTTCGAAACGCTAAATGTGGGACCCCCGCCGCATGATGTCAATAGCTCCGAGGAGGTTCTTCCTTCGGTCGCCCTACCGCCGGACCCCCGAATTAATCACTTATCTATCCACTCCTTCTCGCGCTAGAAATTAATTCCAACACTCCCCTTAATTTCAACCGTCGGGTTTTCCCCGCATACCTGTGAATTTCTGAAATATTCAAAGTTTTTCTCGCGCAAGTGGCTTTGTGAGGATATCCGCAAATTGATCCTTTATTTTGCAATGTCATAAAATTATTTCACCATCGTTGACCAATTCACGATGAAGTGAAACTTGGTGTCAATGTGCTTTGTCCTTTTATGAAAAACTAAATTTTAGGACAATGCAATAGCTTAGCTATTGTCACAAAATATCATTGTCCTTTTAATTGCTTCGATATGCTTCTCAACATTTTTCTCATCCAAATCGGCCGACACGCCGCTCGTAGGCCGCCACATATTCTCGCTTTCCGTCGTAGACAATGCCATAATGGGTTGTTTCTTAAAAGCCCATGAAATGGCTCCTAAACCCATATGAAAAACATAACCGTAAGTGCTCTTCCGATCATTCACACTTTCATCCCAATCACCGTCAAAGGTATCCAAATAAATCGAACATTCGGCGCATAAAGAATACCAAACCTTTAGCACTCCTAACATACCCTTATAATTCTTTTACGTCCGCCAATATGCATCCTTCGCTTTTCCATGAATCCGGAAATCAACCATCAAACATGCATTGGTGTCCGGCCTAGTTGTAGTCAAATACATAAGGCTACCAACTATGCTCTTGTATAAACTAGAGATCAAAACTTGCCGTTGTCCTCTCTACCGAGTTTTAATCCCATCATCATGGGAGTGATTGTTGCTTTGCTTTCCGCATGCTAAATCTTTCAAGTACCTCATTAACATACTTTGTCCGTGAGATAAAATCCCATCTTGTTCTACTTCTATTCCCATATTTCAACAAACTCATGTCACTATCTCAAAGTATTCTTTCATGATCGTTTTAAAATTTTCACCAAGGCAATCATCATTACCCGTAAAAATAACATCATCCACATATAAAAATACAATCAAGATTTTACCATCTTTTTCTTTGATGTAGAGGGTGGTTCCCCCTCACACTTTTCAAAACCATTTTCCAAAGAGGATAGGAATCTATCCTACTATGCTCACATGCTCTCGGCACTTGCTTCAAAATTTACAAAGAGCTTTCTTCAAACTTGGGTACACCTTGTGTTTGGCCTTTCTTTTTCATAGCCAAGAGGTTGTTCAAATGCAAACCTCTCCATTAACACTCCATTTAGAAATGTTACACTTACCATTCATTTGGTAAACTTTCCACTTGTTTTGTGTCGCTATGCATAACATCAAGCTCACTAATTCCATTCTCGGCAACCCAAGTAAAGTTTCCTCATAATCTATCCCGTGCTTCTATTTATAACCTTTGACAACAAGTCTTGCCTTTGTGTCTCTCTATTTTGCTCTTCAACATTACTTCTCGTCCTCAGAGACCTCCATTTGAATTCTTAATGACATCTTTACCTTTTGGGAGTTCAACCAAATCCCAAGTCTTGTTTCTTTCTATGGCATTTATTTGCTCATCCATAGCTTCTATCCATTTCCTATCATTGACAGCTTCTTCGAAATGAACAGGATCATCAACATGTCAATATAAAGCAAACAATGAATTGATACCTTCATTTGTTATATCTTGTTCATAAATATTTCAAATCAATTTTCACTTTTTCAAGAGATGTACAAGTACTTCAAGAAGCACTTGAATTTCCTCCTTGTGGTGTGCTTGGAGAAGTACCGATATTTCTCCTCAAGGGTGTGCTTCCGTCGCTTTGTTGGTGTCACCGTTTGGGGATGTATTTCAGCCAACTCATCATCATTTTCATCATGAGATAAACAAGTGTTTAACATTCACCTGCTTTTCTCCTATGCTTCCATCCCAAGCTCTTCAATGAACTCGAACGTCCGCTCACAATAAACTTCTTGCCGGATGGGTTATATAATCGTATGCTCGGATTCCTCACCGTATCCAATGAAAATACATTTCTCCCTTGTTGTCCAAATTCTTCCAATGATCCGTATCGTGTGCATAAGCCACACATCCAAAAACCTTCATATGTGTGACACTTTGCTTTGTGCCACTCCATGCCTCTTCCGGCACTTTGTTCATCGCTTTTGTAGGGCACCCGTTCAAAATATACACCGCACAATGTATAGCTTCAGCCCAACTGGCTTTTAGGCAAATGCTTTGCCTTTAACATACTCCCTCGTTGTCCATTATGGTTCTAGTTTTTCCTTTTCGTGACTCCATTTTGTTGTGGAGTATATCTAGTTGTGAAATTGTTTTGAATACTATTTTCTCTACAAAACGTAGAAAATATTTAGAGATATACCACTCTCCTCTATCGATTCTTAAGACTTTGATATGCAAACACTTCCGGGTTGTCAACAAGTGCTTTGAAATTGAAAATTTTTTCAAACACTTCACTTTTGTTTTTCAAAAAGTAAACCCATGTTTTTCTTGTAAAATCATCTATAAATGTTAATACATAGTGCCTACTTGCAAGCAATGGAGTTTTCATCGGTCCACATACATTTGAGTGGACAATATCTAAGGGTGCTTTTGCCCTTATGCTTTTCCCGAAGGAAAACTTTCTCCGTGTTGTTTCCCCAAGATACAATCTTCACAAAGGTCAGTTTGGCTTTCATTAATGGTGTAAACCACTTACCATTCCTTTCCGTTCAACAAATTAAGACCTCCAAAGTTGAGATGTCCAAATCTCAAGTGCCATAACCAATTATCATCCTTTGGTTCGCTTTGAAAGTCTCTTTTGCAATCACGTTTCTCTTCACCATTCTTCAAATCGTCTTGCATCCCGAGCTTTAAAACATCCTATTCCTTATCATCTTCACTTCAAGAATACATTGTTTCGCTAGGTGGTTTATCCATGTTGGTACAAACACTATTATCAAAGAAAACATTATACCCCTTATGGACAAGCCGTCCAATATTTAAGAGATTACATTTCATTCCCCGGAACATAATAAACATCTCGCTATGGATTTCTTTACACCTAATCTTGTTAAAAAATTTACATCTCATTTTCCCATACCGTAAATCCTCATATCGCTCCTAGTGTGACTTGTGATCGCACACTCATCTAAATATGTAAAACATTGCTAAGTTTCATGTCATATGGTTACCGCAACCCGTGAGTCTAGAAACCATAAATCTTCACTTTTCGGCCCATATTACAAGCTAAAAACAAATTACTTTGGTCATTTTCTAGTAAAATTTGCACTAGTTCCGTTTCCGATATCATTCTCGCTTCTTTTCTACATTCATTAGCATAATGACCCGTTATTTCTTTACAATGGTAACATCGGGACATTGGACCATCATACCTTTGTCCTCGAGCATTTTGCCGACTATCTTCAATGCCGCCGCTTCGGCCGTGGCTCGATTTTGGATCGTTGCACCTTCCATGTGAATGTGAAGGGTTGTTCTTCCACCTCCGTTTTGGTTTTCCGCCTCTTCCTCTCGTTTCCCTCCGCCTTTCTCTCCTTCCGAAAGACATCTCGGGTCTTAAAGGCATGTTCAAGAGATGAGTTTTCACTCCTACCCAATCTTTGTTCATGGGTCATCAAAGTGATGCATGGCTCATCCACCGAAAACTTTGTTAGATCCTTAGTCTCTTCTATGGTGGTGACAATCACATCAAATCTTAAGGGCAAACTTCTCAAGAGTTTTTCAACAATCCTCTCGTCCTCAAGAGTCTCTCCAAGTGAGATCTTATTTGTGTGGCCATTCCAATCACATGAGTGAAGAAATGAGTCAATAGTGTCTCGACTCTTTCAAGGCTGCAGAGTCTCAAAGTCTCTCCTCAAAGAATCGAAGTTTTGTTGTCTTCACCTTCTCCATACCTTGATAAGTTGTCTTGAGAGTTTCCCATGCTTTTGGATCATGGTCGCCGTTATCCTTGAAACACACTCTCATGTATCGCTTGATACAAGAAGAAAAGAGGCCTTGGCATATTTCTTCTTATTGCTCTTTAGTCGTTCTCTTTCGTTTGAGTTAAAACATAAAAACTCGGCTTCATTTCACGTTCTTCAAAGCCATCCTCAACAAATTCCCATAAGTCTTGGGAGACAAATAATGCTCCTTTATAGTTATTGACCAAAGAGTCATAATTTTTCCCATTAAAATATCGAGACACATTTCCCATACCCATACCACGTTGGGTTGCCCAGCCCATTCGCACTCTTAACTATGACAAAAAACTTGACTGTATATAAAATTAACCGACTATCTTCAACAAAAGAATACTAAACCGTATAGAGAAATACCTTTGGATTCTTTTACCGAGTCTTCACACTCGCCGGGAGAAGTCGCTGCAACAAAGAACTCCTTTCCTTCAAATTTTACTCCGACCTTCAGCCAGCTCCTCGGACTAGCTTTGATACCATGTTGGAATGTTTAAAAATTCCAAACAATAGAAGGAGAATAAACTCAATTTTTGTCATTGCAGAAAATACTAAAATTGCATTCACAAGTGACAAAGTTTCAAACTCGGTGGAAAAAAAATTTCTATTTCCATAAAAATCCCATATAAATTCTTCTTCCTCTCATTGAGGGGATTTACAATAGTGACCTATATTGTCACAAGAAAATAAATTCTTCATCGTTTTTCAAGAAAAACAACACCGTCTTTTCCGAAATACTCTGTCGGTGGTTTTCATTCATTGCCTCTCCACGCACAAGCAAAACAAAAACAGCCTTCCTATTTCTTTAACAACAATGCTTCCCATTGCAAAAAACATTACATTAAAAATGACTTTGAGTCAGATATAACAAAAATACTCAACTGCTTTCATTCAATGGTTGCTTAATTGACATAATCTCCATTTCTAATCGCTTGAAACTTTCATTAATTGCTTCATAACTTCTGCCGGCACCGCTTGGAAATGTATTGATGCTGAATTTCCACTTGTGGCACCTCTAACCGCTTTAATCTCCAACTAACCAAGGATCACACTAACGTATTTTTTAATTCACCTGCTCGTAATAAAAAATAATTTTCTACTCCGCCCTCACGAGCTCTTTAATTGAAACTGTGGATGCCATATCATTAACTTTTTGGGCCTTTTAATATATATGTATGTACCATATATTAAGATTAAAATTACAACAAATAACTTTAAAACATAAAACAAAACTATTGTTTTAAAACATGTGCGATGGAAATGAAAATTAAACCCAAATTCTTGTGTTAACCCTTGGGTCAGAATCTGCCAAGGATGGATGTCAGCAGCTCCAGGGGGCTCTTCTCCGCCTGCCCGGCCTGCTGGACCCCCGCGGGAATTAACTTCCGCCTTGTCTATCCGCTGCCTTTTCTGGGCAGTTGGAACAATTCCAACGGTTGTAGCTATTAAAGATCAGTGAACTTTACAACAAAAGGTAATTTCTGGGTTAAAGTTTGGTTTCTAGCTATATACCTGTGACAATATGAGTTATTTAACATTATTATTTCGAATACCATTGGTGTAAAGGTAAAATAAGTCAACCATTAAGGATATATGCTCATAGAGATATATTAACTCCCAATAATGAATAATAACTTTGCATGTGAGTAGACTGGGTATATCGTTGTAAGGTAGATGCGTAGTCATTACTGGTAGTGGTTATCAAATTCTGTTTGTATAAAGAAATTCTGTACGACCAGTTTCATGTTGAGCCTTAAAAAATCAAATAGGACGACTGTAGCTACTTTGTATGCCCAAATTGCTCATGAAATAAAATAGGTCATAATATTATGTCAAGACCTATATATAGAAGAACATGTAAGAGTTTTATAGATTAAGAAATTAATTCGTATATGCAACTGTTCTAGAAAAGAAGTAAGAAATAATTCAATTAGGCTAGAAGAGGTGCTCCTCTCGACAAGTAAAATTTTAAATTAACAAATCTATCGAGCATCCACAGACAAGTGCAATAAAATTTGAGTAATACAACTACTCAACATAAATCCTAGCAAGGAAACAAAAAACTAAACAACAAGAATTCCAGACCATAGTAATATGGGAAGATATGATTTAAAACGCACATGCCATCAATAGAAGAGAAACGTTCATGAAATACAACATTTATAAATAATTTCACAGTAGTAGAGTAAAGGTACCCAAATCAAAACAAAAACCCATTTTCCATTATACAGTGTAGAAAAAAATGACTAATTTACTAGTTCATATTTCGATTAACAAAATGTATACACAACAATATATGTGAAGGCAACAATTTATATTCTTGCATCTATAAAATGAAGAGTTCAGTGTAGAAACAAGTTAAAACATAACCATACGACAAACTACCATTTGCCGTGAATTAACATTGAGGGTGAACTGTGTCGAGGAGGAGGAAACGAAATAAGAATTTATATTTAAACAAACACATATAACAAGATGACACTGTATAGAGTACAAAAAACTAAACTTTCATATACGTTTCTGCTGTAGATAGGAGAACAGAGCTACGGGGGCCAATCATAGTAAACATACATTATGGAATGCCTAGTTAAGCATAAAAAATAACGGAAACTACACGAGTCATGTGGCCCATTTGCCTAAGAGTCATACAAATCGTACAAATTGAATTACCAGAAGTTGATAGGAGAGAATAACCACCGTCTGCACCCAAGTATAGTCAGAAACAAAGTAACTGGCACTGACGTGGAAATACGCCCAAGAGATGAGGAAGTGTTAGAATCTGCATTTCTACGAAAACTATCACGATGAGGGGATTGTATAGTGAAAAGTGCAGAATTCACTCACAAAATAACCATGGATATGCAACATTCGTTAGGTACTCTTTAAATTAACTGGAAATAATTAAGAGGAATAAGATACTGCAACTATATCTGACAAACATAAAAACATCCACATTTGTTTCCACATACTTGTAGGTTCAAACAAAGATAAATCCGAGTTTATTTTAAGCTAAACCGTGTAATGAATAAAAGATAAAAATTTAAGAAGGTGACCTCAAATCCTTACTCAAGTAACGGTACAGAACAAACTAAAATTCAGACGTAGGTTTTGCTGAGGTACTGGGAGACTAGAAAACCCTATACGTAGAGGAGTTAGCCAGGATCTAAATCTAACTTAAAGAGCCCATGAAATAGACATGCCACAGAGTGAAGTTTCAGAAAAGCAGGAAAAAAATAAAACATGTATTAAGATTAGCAAAGGTGGGACATATACTGTCATGTAACGAGAATGGAATGGGGCACTCAGGAAAGCTGCCTATGCAATCGCCTCATCGCACAAAAACCATAAATGATTACCTCCAAAAATGAAAAACAGAAGGGCTATTTGAAATCTACCTCTAACTTCATAGAAAACATACTATCATATCAGACGGCAGTGATATAAACGCACTAGCTATCAGAGAACAAAGAGCTTTTCCAGGTCTAAGGGTACCAGCTCGGTGCAACAACACCTAGAAAGCCAATCTCATAAGAGAAACCACTCTTTTTCTCTCTGGAGCAGAGGAGAATGAAAACCCTCCACCAATGACCCAAACACCCAAAAATGATAAATGGAGACAGGTCGAGTGAAGAAATCGGTGCTAGGGTTTGAGCATATGAACATCTGTTATTGATTTCATATGAATCGTAGTTTATTGAACACCACCCGAGACACCCACCATCATGTGAATTTCCCGTCCATCACGTGATGAGAGATAACCTGGTGTAGCAAGGATTTGCGTACCACAAGAGCATGTCGAATTAAGCCTTCATTAATGGTGAAAATGTACCATGCACAAGAGAATTTAAATGTTCCATAAATTTCTCCTATGTAAACAGAGCATAAACAATATAATGAAGGTATAGAAATTCATTAGAAGGGAAATAGTTAATTAATATATTTTCATGATAAGCCTTGGGATATTTGCAATGCATTAAATAACAACAAGCATCAGTTTAGGGCCGTGTTCACTTGCCTAGGTTTATATTTTGGATCTAGGTCAATTAAACACAGGTATTTTAATTGTATCCACCTCAACCTTAGCGACTTAGCTTCACCAAAATATATCATGTTAAATCATGCCACTAGGGTGTAACATTCACAATAGTGAATACTACATGTAATAGGTAGACTTCAATAAAAATGGCGAACAGATGTATAACATATTAAAGTTTCAATGTAATTTTATTGATCATTTACATTACTAAAGAAAGTGGGTTAGAATAAATATTCATATAATTTTTTTACAGAAAAACTCGAGATGGGACAGGTGGAGTAAAGAATAAGGAGGGAGGAATTTGATGAGTATCACCACTAATACTTGATCTTTAACTTGACTTGGGCCTTATTCATTTTTTCTTTTGTTCTTTGTACAACTCTTCCACTATGCATTTCATGTCGAGAAAGGCTTGTCAAAATGTTCTTTTTAGACTCGTTGAGTCTTTATTCCCCTTCACATTCAATTACTTGTAATAGAAATGCTCAGGAGCTGATTGAATTAAGATGAATATCTTTGAGGAATATCTTTCCACTAGAACTTAGTACATAGCTAACACGAGCCTTCACAAATCCTTGACAAACCTAGTTTGATACCAAAACATGATCCTAAATTCAAATGCCTACATTTTTCCTTGTATACAAATTTATTAATGAAATGGATTGAATACTGTTTGATTAAAATTTAAGAGGCATAACATAGTCCACCCCTCATGGGATGCATCTCCATAACCAATTCAAATGAGAATATATCTATTCAAATGGTGTGAGAAAATACATCAAATGTCGTCTTACATCAAAATGATTCCAACTCCAACATAAAAATGTTCTTAAGACTTTTCTAGAAGAAGAGTTTAGAATTATTTCTCCTCGACCTCTTGCTAAAATAACAAATTTCCATGTCCTTATTTTGTCCAAATTGCCACAAAACTGACTTTTTAAAAAAACAATTCCAGCATAAATTTTCAAATGCAAGAGATGTGGTATAATGGTAAAGGCAAGTTAAACATGAAATGTAATAGGTTTGAATGGTTAACATTTTTGGATATTCCTTTCCAAAACTAATATGTAATTAATCACCATATCTCTAAATATGCACCTATTTCCATCTATTCTTGCTTTTGGTGTAGTGGGTAGTGTACCAGCCATGTTAGCTCCCATGCCACATGTCACTTGTCATTGAGACATGTTAACTCATTACCATTCATGTAATCCCCGTCACCATGTCTTTTTCTTTCACTTTCTAAAGACCATAATTTTTTCATACAATGTCCATTTGACCCTATAATACTCATGACTTTTGCATACAATATCCATTTGACCCTATTCAAAATTGTGGTGGAAATTTGTTTAAGCTCCCCATCCAAAGGTAAATCATACACACAAATTGAAAATGAAACCATTGACTCACATTTACTTTAAATTTCATGGATTTCCAAGTATGCCATCGTGACAATCGTATTTAGTATTAACCAGTCACAATGTTAAATGACATTTTTATTTTTTTATTTTAAAGAAAATATCAAGACACTTAATGTTTTTTCTCGAAAATTTTATTTTTATTTAATCGTTATTGTGAAAATAAAAATACAGGGAAAGTGTCCCCATAAAAAGTAAAAAGAAGCCGATGGCAAAAGTTTTCCAAGAACTTTAAAAGGTATTAGACAGCTACTCCGCACTTTTGGGGATAAGAGACTATCCGAGTGAGGAATGGGGGTTCTGCTGAGAGACTAAGGAAGGAGTGGAAAGTTTTCCGAGATGCAGATACCAATGGAAAATATCTCATTTTTCCCGAAATTTTCAGTACCCAACAGACTTAAAGTCCCGAGGTCGCTGTACCGTAAAAGCTATTGTCAACTACATTTCTTTAGTTGTGGAGCAATTAGGGGAAAGAGCAGACGTCATTGTGTCTCTTGAAGGTTGGGATAACATCAACAACCTATTTACTTTCAAATAAGTGATTGTTTGTTTTAATGTTTACATAGGAATATTAATTTCGGTTAATTTTATACAGAAATGTTAGTTAGTTTTCATGACATAATATTATCCTTTGAAACATTATACAACTGGAAAGGAGAATGAGTTATGAATTACTAATTTTTTGTGGCTATTTTTAAATTCCGGTATTATCCCTATAGGGTTTGCATAATAATTCGAGGGAATTTACATATGAAAAAGAACAAGAATTGCTATTAGATTCTTTAAGAAAATATGTTGGATTGATATTAAAAAAGATACTTTGCAAACCATGTATTGGACTACTATGTTTTATGTTAGGTATTTTATAGCCAAAATTCTTATTACCGTTAAAAACATTCGAAAATAGCAAAGTTCAGTAATAATGTTGATAGCATGATTTATTTATAATTTACTGTGCAAAAGAAAAAGTAGTAGATGAAGACTGAAGCATTAGAGCTTTGCCGAGTTGAACTTTTGGTTCGGGATACGTGAAGAAAACCCAACCCAAAACTAAGACCATCAACCCTAAAGAAACTATACATGACAAAATTCATATAATATGTATATTATGGTCATTTGATAAAAAAATAATAAGGTAAATTCTAATGAAGAGAGAATAGTAGTAATAGCCGTACAAAGATAAAGAATACCTTATTTTGAAATATAGACAATATTGTATAATGATAAATCAAGCAATCGACTTCATTTAAATATATACAAGAGTTGTAAACTATATAATCTTATAAGTGCTCTATATATTTTAAAATTAAAAATTGTAGAATTCCTAACTATACCGAAGTAGCCCTTTCGAGAAGAAGATAAACTTAATGCACTAAAACTAAAAGCATCAAGAAATGAATTTCCAAAGATAATGATTATTTGCATTATGGAATCATTTAGTACAAACAGAAACCATAATCATTCACAAATAGACCAAACTTTTAAACTAGTATTAAACGATAAAATTTCGGGAAATTTCCATCGAAAACCAAAAGAGGAATGGCTTGGAGGAAGACATGTATTAGAATAGTACTAAAAATACATTTATTCAAACTCGTGAATATGTAAATGTGTGAGAATTGTGAATCATTTCGCGCCTCAATTTATATTGATGCGCAATATGTGTTTCGTAGGGGCTCCACAAAAATTTCCGGCCGCACGAGAATTAGACAATAGTTCACTAACTTTTGATAAGAAGTTCGCCGAACTATTAAGACGTTAGTTTTAATATCTAAGTGAAAAGATAGTTCGTCGAACTTTCACGAATAGTTCGGCCAAACTAATGCAAAGGTCAACAATTACACAAAAACCAGGCTCAAAAATGTTTCCGCAACTTTTGGACCGTCGAAACTCCATGAAAAGTTGTTAATAACTGTCGAAATCCAAGACAAGCATTTTTAATTGAATCTACTTTCAAGAAATATAAATTTTATGGAATTTCGTAAACGTTTATTAATTGACTATTTTTCTAATAAAATGAGTGAAACAATTTCTCGAGGGTCATCGTGATTCGTTGAAATCAAAATTTTGTGTCTCCCAAAATACATTGTAAAAAAATTTGAAAAAATTATGGGGCATTACATTGGTCCATGACCTAATGGGTAGTTTATATTTTTAGTTTATAACTTATATGTTAAGAAATTTGTTGCCACGTCGAAACATATCAAAAATACGCTTTTCGTGTTGGACCGGGGCCCAAAAATTCTAGTAATTATGATATGCATCCACTGCTTTGTAAATATGACGAAACCAAATTAGACTCTCGTCTAGATTGTTGTAACACATTTTGTTTTTCAAAAATACAAATTTTCAATGAATACAACTTTGCGACATAACATGACTTTCTATGAATTTCGATTAATAAGAAACACACACTCAAAGAAACGCTAAGTTGACATATCAAATCCGCATAAAAAATTTTCAAAAAATAAGTAATAGAAAGCTAAATAAAATTTCTCCACAACTTTTATTTTTATCGCAAAATGAAATTCTACAATAGTAAAAAATTGTTATAGTTTGGCAGTTGAAGAACCGAAAAAAATGGGAAAATTTTTTTCTCAAAAAAAGCGTGTACAAAATTTTACCACATTTTCACCCAATTTCCATAAGAAACTACATGAATCCGTGCTCTAAGAGCAACTCAAAACCTTTAAATAAAGTGGATGAAACCAGAAAATTTCAAACCTCTACTCTATAATTTAAGTGTGGTAAGCGTGTCAATGAGCCTGCAGCCGTAATACTCAGAATATCAATGAAGTTGTTAATGAGACCTTTCCATATTTAGATAGACTATGCTTCTAAAAAGGGTTACTTGCAAACCAAAAAAATAAACACAGGCACAAGTTTATAAATATAAACCCGATGCAAAACTTAATCCAAAATATTAGAAGGAGATGAGAATATGTATCATCACATTTACCCGAACATAAAGATGAACCTTCCAAGTGATGCTAAGACAAGCCGGTTCTTTTAAGAACGCCTACCGTAGAGAATGAGATTAAAAAAACTTTATTCTTCACAAGTAAAAACTAAAGACTCAACAAAGAATTTATTCCCAAACCCTAGAAAATAATTTTTTACCCGTGTCATGGCCGAGGAGTCAAGGATTTCATCATTCGTCAGAGTGAATGCTAGAATTTTCTCGAATATCGTTGTAAGGTAGATAACAATGTCAAGCTCTCGAGGAAATGCTATGATTGAATCCAATACTAACCAACTTAAAGTTAGAATATTAACATAGGGTATCCATCCGAGCGAGAAAACCAAGCCCCCATTATTCCATACCATACCGGAGGGTCGATAGAATGAGGCCCTAAGCCTTCGGGTCATGATGCAGCCATTTTTGTTAGGCGCAGGCAAAATGATGACAATCGTGAAACCAAGCAACAAGGTATACCTAGTATTCTTCCCACCACTTCTAACCACCGTCGATTGAAGGGTAATGGATAGAGATCGTGAAGGTATAATCATGCGGTACCTTGAAAATGGATCAAGTAAATCACACCACTCGCTGAAGTGCAGCGCGGTGACGTTCATAGTCTGGAATTGCACTGTACCGATAGCTAGGTGAGTACAAATTAAAATTTCAAGTATGGAAAACAAATATCAAACCCAAAAAATTAAAGTTAGACTTAGGAGGCAAAAACCCAAACCTTAGATTGCAGTGAAAACTCATACTTTGTAGGCTATGGTCATACAATCAACAACAATAGATATTATAATCTCATTTTCATAAATTGGAAACAAGGACATGAATAATCAAGACTAATCATAGATGTATTGATATGTTTTGGAATACATGGTAAGTTTAATGTTTTAGACTATAAGGTGGCATTTTTTTTGTACTTTGTAATTATAGCAGCATTAAATTTTACAAGTGGTATCAGAAGTGTTTTCAGATGCCAGACCCTAAGGGTCAACTAATGATTTAAGTTGTGTGTATATTGATGTACAAAAGAGAATCATAACAACAAACATTATGAGAAGGGGGGTCAATGAAACAACCAATCAGAACACTGGAACCCCAACCACCATAAATGAATCCCCCGAGATGTGGGTTCAGCTATGTGGATTGCATGTCATAAAACAAAGTAGATCAAGGAGAACAACAACACCAAACTAGCATACTTTTGAATATATTACATAAGCTACGGGATGAAAATGGTGTGGGTTCAAAGTGATAACGAGCGCTGATGTAGAAGAGCAAGAAAAATATACATAAGAGCCTCGTTAGAAAAAAGCAAAAACTGTGTGAATGGAACAACCCAATGCCGATAGAGACATGTAAGAAGGTAATGAGCGACAAACAATGGACCACACCAACGCTGTGCTGGAAATAATCCGTTCACAAGGAAGTAAGAAAACAAAACTATAATGAAGCAAGAGGTCTGAGCGTTCGACATCAACAAGAAGTTGAGAAGAAAAAAGTGGAGCTCGTGTGAGTTTTCAAAATAAAACCAACTCATTTCCGATGTGTTGGGAACCGGCACAGCTTGCTGATAAATATGAATAAATATTTTCAAGTGTATGAGTACAATAAAGAACTTGAAAGCTAGGTTGGCTATATATCATTTGAGAGAAAAAGCCACCCCAGGAGGGAGGAAGTAAAAGAATGTTCGTAGCATTGAAGATCAAGATGTTACCTGAATCATTCCAACAATACTTTAAAGATAAGTATTTAAGAGATAATTTTTATAATGAGAAATCGAAAGAATTTCATGACTTCAGTCGATTTATTGACCATGGATGAGTATATCACCAAGTTCACTTCCATGTTAAGATATGTTCCATACCTTAGAGATGAAAAGGTTTTCAAGGTTCAAATATCTTCTAGAAAGGCAGCTAACCTCATATGAAGGAATGAATTGAAGTTCATAATCCTAGAACTATGATGAAGTCATTCCTAAGGCAATTAAATGGTTCATTCACGTCCAAGGAAAAATCGAAGTGGGAAAAAGTTGTCACCAAGAAAAGGACAAAAGTAGTTCAAAACTTCAAGGGTGCCAAAGTAATAATTTTAAGAATTCAACACAAAATTCTATAAGCAAGAAGTTTGCGTAAATTATTAAAGAACTTGATGGCCACTAAAGAGAGGCCACAAGAGGCTTCTAGAAAACCCGAGCAAGGACAAGTGTCCAATCCACCTCGTATTGTTGGGGTGTGGGGAGGCACATTATAAAATTCTCTAGCGGCGAGAAGTGAAATAGTTGCAAATTTGGCAGAGGTTTTCTATAGTAAGACGCGGTTTCCGAAACACACCGCGTATCAATGAAGCATTGGAGGATCGACATGCAGATTATCAACCAAAAATGATAGAGTTTGAAGGTACGTTATCGTCTACACCGTTTCTATTTTTGGTAGACCCAGTGCAAGTCTAAGTTATGTTAATCCCAAAGGAAGTTGAAGCATGTAAATTAAAAGGCGTAAATTCAAAAACTCTGCTAGTACAAATTAGCTACAGGAGCAAAAAAAGAAAAGTAACTCGCCGGAATTCCAAACTACACATTGGAAATTACAACAACAAATTTAAAGGTGGACCTCGTAACACACCGCCATTAGGGTCCTATGATGTTTTGTTGTGTATGGATTGGCTAGAAAACATTGGAACTGTGGACTGAAAGGAAAAGATAATTTATTACAGAATGCAAGATAGAACATGCAAAGAGATTCACGAAATCAAGAAACCCCTATAGCTATGTCCTATTACAAACACCCCAAATGAACAAATGTATGAGGAAGGGATGTCAGATTTATGCTAACTGTGTGGGATATGCTAATTTGAAGGAGAAGCCTCCTATGATGGAGAACATACTATTGGTACAATATTTCATGGATGTCTTTCCGGAAAACATACCCGCATTACCACCAATAAGACACATTGATTTTACCATTGAATTAATGCCAGGATCATCACCCTGTGACAAGGGTCACGATAATGAGTGTTCTAGAATTAACTAATTTAAAAATGCAATTATAAGAACTTCTGACAAAAGGATATATTCATCCAAGTGTCCCTTGGGGAGCACCGTTGTTGTTCGTTAAGAAGAAGGAAAGAACCATGCGAATGTGTGATAGAAGAGATGTACTCTCAACAAGTCAATAGTCAAAAATAAATACTATCCTTTACCAAGGATTGATGATCTGCCTAACTGTGTGAAGGAGGCCACAATATTCTCAAAAATAGATTTAAGATCTAGATATCACCAGATTTGAATCAAGGATGAATACATTTAAATACTTCTTTCCATGCCATGTAAGGAGCATTATGAGTTTGTGGTGTTACCCTTGCTAACAAATGCACCAACAACATTTATGAGATTAATGCATGGTATATTCCATCCTTTCCTAGATAACTTTGTACCTCATATTCATTGATGATATTTTAATTTATTCTAAGATTCCGTAAAGAACATAGAGAACATCTAAGGATTGTGCTAGAAATGTTAAGCAAAACACCAATTGTTGAGTGCCGTAAAATTTTTGAGAGTAATGAAGGGGCCTATTGACCACTACACCAATGTTGAGGGTAGCCAACCCCAACAAAGAATTTGAAGTTTGCATTAATTTCGTAAAGAGGGAGTTGGGGCAAGCATTCAAGGAAGGAAAAGTAGTGGCTTATAAGTCAACAGTTGAAGGAGAATGAACAAAGATATTCAACCTATGATCTAGAGTTAACAACAGAGCATGCACTCGAGTATGGAGAAACTACTTGTTGGGTAATAATTTTAAAATAGAGACTCGATCATAGCAAATTAATCAAAGGAATTAAAAAGTTGATTGAAACTCCCAATAGAAAAGATGGAATGCCTTCCTAAGTGAGTTTGATATGGACATCCAACACGTGAAGGGTAAGGAAAACCAGATGGTCACGGCCCTAGGTAGAAAGCCGCATTGTTTTTATGAACTTTACTATAATCAACTTGAATGAAAATTTGGATCAAGTGGTGAGGAAGCACAGAAGGATCCTAAATATCAATTCCCATGGAAGCAAATGGAAGAGTTTTAAAATAGGGAAACAATTCTGAATATGGAGTTAATAAAGAACAAATGCTAACTCAGAGGAAAGTTATATAACAAACTATAGGGATCTAAAAGAGCTAATCATGAGTTAATATCATCGAAGTAACTATGTAGGAGCACCAAGATACCGTAAAATGTTAACTACTATTAAAAAAAAAATATATTTCCACTGCATGCATAAGAACATTGCCGAATATTTAAAAAAAATGTTTGAGTGTCAATAGGTCAAGGTGGGGCATCAACATCTCGCAGATTGTTGCAGCCCACAATGTATTCTAAAGGGGAAGTGGGAGGTCATATCCCTAGGCTTCATTACAGGTTTACCACGGTCAAAGAGGCAGAATGACTCCATCATGGTGGTGATTGATAGGTTGAGGAACTCTGTGTTGGTTGTGGAGCCTGATTATCTTATTTACTTGTATCACAGCATTGGACCTCTATACCTTCAAAGGGGCGGCAACGCTGCCCGTAATTAATCGCTGCCATGGGGGGTCCAGGGGGGGGCGGCAGCGCCCCCGAAGCTAAAAACAAATGTAAAATTTCCTTGTAAAAGTATAGTAATTTCTAGTCAATCTGGGCCTTTCATTAGGCAAATGATCTAACGGTAGAAGTTATGTTTAGATTAGGGTTTTTTGCCCTAGAAGGCAACCCCTCGCTTTTATGAGGGCATTGTATTGTGGCTGTGTATTGTATGTGTATTCTCAGAGCAAGAAACAGAGAGGGAAACCGTGAGAGAGAACAGAGGATATTACAACGGATCTACTATAGGTTCTGTCTCTTCATTTTTGCTGGATAATAGAAAGGAAGGACTGGCTGTTTGGGTTGGACGTAGCCCAAACTGGGTGAACCACGTATATCTTTGTCTCTCTGGTTTTATGTGTTTTGTGTGCTTGTATTTTCCGCATATTTTATGTGTTGCATTGCTCCATAATATTTAATTTTCTAATAACTGGTATCAGAGCCGAAGGTATATTTGGCTGATAAACTCGCAGGAAAGAATGGTTCCTAGTTCGAGTGGGAGCAATGGCAGACGATGATAAGTTTAGGGTCAAGAAATTTAACGGCCAAAAATTCCCGCTGTGGAAGATGGAAATGGAAGATTATCTGTATCAGAAAGATTTGTACCTACCATTGAGCGGAAAAACAAAGAAGCCAGTGGCCTTGACAAATGCGGAATGGAACATTGTCGATAGAAAGGCACTCGAAACAATACTGTTGTGTCTTGCGGCGTCAGTCGCCTTCAATATTTCAAAGGAAAAAACAACAGAGGGTTTGATGCAGATGTTGGCGAAACTATATGAAAAAACCTCGGCCTCAAACAAGGTATTTCTTATGAAACGACTATTTAATATGAAGATGTCGGAAGGTGGATCTGTTGCAGACATTTAAATGAATTTAATCACAGTTACGGTCGATTCATTTCTATGAGGTAAACTTTGATGATGAAGTTAAGAGCTTCTATTCATGCTCATTGCAGAAAGCTGAGTCAGTTTAGTTATGGCCATTAGTAACTCTATCTCTGGATCCTAGTACTTTAAAAGTTCTGATGATGATCTTCTTGGTGCTATCCTTAGTGAGAAATGCGGCGAAAAAGCGGGAGTGAGACATCGAGTAGTGCTTTGGGTAAGAGTCTAGGGGAAGAATGGAAAGGGGAAGAGCTAGGATATCACAGTAAATCAGGGAAAGATAGATCCAAGTCCAGATTGGGGATAGTGTGCTATAATTGCGAAAAGAAAGGACACCTAAAGAAAGACTGTAGATCTTGGAAGGGAAAAGAAGGAGACACACAGCAAGAAAACAATCATGAAGCAAATGTGACAGGTGATGTGTTAGAAGATGCTTTGATTCTTTCTTTCGAAAATGTTACTGATTCTTGGGTTGTAGATTCAGGGGCTTCATTCCATGCCACACCTGATAAGAAATATTTTCATGACTATGTTCAAGGAGATTTTGAACAAGTTCGTTTGGGTGATGATAAACCCTGTAAAATTGTTGGAATGGGTAAAGTTCTTGTAAAACAATAGAATGGAAACCAATGGCTACTAAAGGAGGTAAGGCATGTTCCGGATCTGAAGAAAAATATGATTTCAACGGGGTAGTTAGGTAGTGAAGGTTGTGTATTCATTCTGAGATAAAACTTGGAAGGTCACCAAAGGAGCCACGGTAATAGCAAAAGGGGTGGAAAGGTTGGTACATTGTATTTGTCTGATGGTATTTCTAACTCTGTTAATGCTTTAACTTCCAAAGGCAGATGCAACGATATGGCATCATAGGCTCGGACACATGAGTGAGAAGGGGATGAAAATTCTTCACTCAAGAAATTTGCTGCCAGGTTTGAAGAATGTTGATTTGGATTTCTGTGAGAATTGCATTTATGGAAAACAGAAGAGAGTCAAATTTCTCAGATTTGGGAAAGAAAAGAAGAGAGAAAAATTGGAGCTTGTGCATATATATGTATGGGGACCTGCTCAGGTATCATCTCTCGGTGGCTTTCGTTATTATGTTACTTTTATTGATGATGCAACTAGAAAAACATGGATTTATTGTATTCAGAATAAATCTGATGTATTTGATACTTTCAAGAAATGGAAATCTTTGGTTGAGATTGAGACAGGAAAGAAGTTGAAGCATCTCAGATCAGACAATGGAGGTGAATATTGCAGCAAAGAGTTTGATAGGTACTATTCAGAGCATGGAATTCACAGAGAGAAGATAATTCCAAGAACACCACAAGAAAATGGTGTGTCAGAAAGGATGAACAGAACAATCATGGAGCATGCCAGGTGCATGAGATTGCATGCAGGATTGCCTTTACAATTTTGGGCAGATGCTGTAGATACTGCTATTTATATAATAAACAGAGGGCCTTCAAGTTCCTTGGATTGTGGTATTCCAGAGGAAGTATGGACAGGTAAAAAGGTAAACTACTCTTCTTTAAAGCCTTTTGGTTGTGAGGCCTTTGTCCATATTAATAAAGAAAACATAACAAAGCTTGAGGAAAAATCAAAGAAATGTACCTTTATTGGATATGGTGCTAATGGTTTTGGTTATCACTTATATGATTATAAAAATCACAAAATCATTAGGAGCAGAGATGTAATATTCAATGAAAAGGTCTTGTATAATAATCAATTGCAGGAAAAGAAACAGGAAAAAGAAAACAAGGAATAGATGGTTCTCGATGAGATAACTGAAAAAGTAAAGGTGCCTGAAAATAATAATAATCAACAACCACAGCAGCAGCAACCACCACAACAACAATAGACACCTCAAACACATCAAAGTGGTGTTAGAAGATCTACCGGGATAAGTAGACCCCCGGAATGATACTCTCCTTCATTATATTATTTAATGTTGACTGATTCTGGTGAACCTGAATGTTATGAAGAAGAAATGCAGGTTGAAAGCAGGAAGAAGTGGGAGCTAGCCATGGAAGAAGAGATGGACTCCTTAATGCATAACCAGACTTGGGACTTAGTTAGGTTTCTTATAGGTAAAACTGCATTGCAGAATAAATGGGTTTACAGGCTGAAGGAAGAAGATGGAGGAAAATAGAGGTACAAAGCTAGACTTGTGGTGAAGGGGTTTGCACAGAAGAAAGGTATTGATTTTGATTAAATATTTTCTCCTGTTGTTAATATGAATTCAATCAGAACTATCTTAAGTCTTGTAGCAGCAGAAGATTTACATCTTGAACAGTTAGATGTAAAGACAACATTTTTCCATGGAGATTTGGAGGAAGAGATATACATGCAACAACCAGAAGGATATGAGGTAAAAGGGAAAGAAAAATTGGTGTGCAGGTTAAAGAAGAGCTTGTATGGCTTAAAACAGGCTCCAAGGTAGTGGTATCTAAAATTTGACAAGTTTATGTCTGAACAAAGTTATACTAGATGTCACTCTGACCATTTTGTTTATCTAAAAAGGCAAAATGATGGCAACTATATTATATTGTTATTGTATGTAGATGACATGCTTGTTGCAGGATCTAACATGAAGGAAATAAATGTGCTCAAAATAAAATTGGTAAATTCCTTTGCAATGAAGGATTTGGGAGCTGCAAAATAAATCCTTGGTATGAGGATAACTAGAGACAGGAAAAATCGCAAATTAACACTGTCTCAGAATGAGTACATAGAAAAGGTGTTGAAAAGATTTAATATGCAGAATGCAAAACCAGTTAGTACACCTTTTGCTAGCCATTTAAAACTTAGTAAGGAGATGTGCCCCAAGACCTAAGAAGAAATGGACTATATGTCTAAAGTTCCATATGCATCAGTAGTTGGAAGCTTAATGTATGCAATGGTCTGCACAAGGCCTGATATTGCACATGCAGTGGGAGTTGTAAGCAGGTATATGAATAATCCAGGAAAAGAACATTGGATGGCAGTAAAATGGATTCTCAGATATTTGAGAGGTACCACAAATCAAGCATTATGCTTTGGTGGTTCAAACATTGCTCTACAGGGATATGTTGATGCAAATATGGCAGGTGACAGAGATAACAGGAGGAGCACTACAGGATATGTATTTACTGTAGGTGGAACAAATGTTAGTTGGGTTTAAAAAATCCAAAGTGTTGTTGCACTTTCAACAACAGAAGCCGAGTACGCTGCTGCTATAGAGGCTAGTAGAGAAATGATTTGGTTACAAAGGTTTATGGATGAATTGGGTAACAAGCATGATATGGGCACACTATACAGTGATGGCCAAAGTGCTATTCATCTTGCAAATAACTCAGCATTTCATTCCAGGACTAAACACATACATCTCAAGTACCATTTCATACGATCAGTATTGGAAGACGGAGAGTTGAAGCTGGAAAAGATACACACTAGCCAGAATCCTGCAGATATGCTAACAAAAGTTGTAACCAGGGAGAAACTGAGAACATGCTCAGTTTCAATTGGTATTCAAGGATTACGATGAAGATGAGGAATAGCCAGGTCCAAAGAGGAGTCATTGTCCAGCAAATGAAGCAGTGATGGAGTTGCTACAATCAGTTTTCAAGTGGGAGATTATTGGGTGTGGAGCCTGATTATCTTATTTACTTGTATCACAGCATTGGACTCCTATACCTTCAAAGGGGCGACAACGCCGCCCATAACTAATCGTTGCCATGGGGGGTCCAGGGGGGGCGGAAACGCTTTTCAGAGCTCCCCCCTGGCGGGGGTTTTCGGGGCAGCGCCACCGAAGCTAAAAACAGATGTAAAATTGACTTGTAAAAGTATAGTAATTTCTAGTCAATCTGGGCCATTCATTAGGCAAATGATCTGATGGTAGAAGTTATGTTTAGATTAGGTTTTTTTTCCCTAGAAGGCAACCCCTCGCTTTTATGAGGGCATTGTATTGTGGCTGTGTATTGTATGTCTATTCTCTGAGCGAGAAACATAGAGGGAGATTGTGAGAGAGAACAGAGGATATTACAGGGGATCTGTTGTAGGTTTTGTCTCTTCATTTTTGTTGGATAATAGGAAGGAAGGACTGGATGTTGGGGGTGGACGTAGCCCAAACTAGGTGAACCACGTATATCTGTGTCTCTCTGGTTTTATGTGTTTTGTGTGCTTGTATTTTCCGCATATTTTATGTGTTGCATTGCTCCATAATATTTAATTTTCTAACAGTCTGCACATTTTATACAGTACAGTCTACTT
>JAXQQM020067404.1:0-243705 GCA_034641835.2 Pinus albicaulis
TTAAAGTAATGACCAATTAATGACCAAATATACAACTAGACAACAAAATTGAGATAACCAATTAATGACTAAGCTAAAAACGACCAAAAGTTGGTCGTGTTATAAGATACTGTAAATTAGCTACTATTGGTCACCGACTGAAAAATAGTCGTTTATATGCAAATTTTAGTCATTTTTTTAGTAACTAATTATCCATTGTACTGATTGGAGTTCTTAATAAACTAGTGATTTGAGTTCTTAATAAACTTAATTGATTGAGTAAATAAAAGGGTGGAGGGACTCACAAACCTCAAATATGAATAAAATCCACTTTTAATGTGTGTATGTGGATATTCTAGATCTATGTCTAAAATCATGGAGTAGTGGAGCAGCTCCATTAATGGAGATCATGTATCATTTATGAGATAGATTATGGAGGGTGAAACAGTCAAATAAGATCATGGATATTAAATGCATAATAATGAGGATCTTTGATAAGGTCAAGTGAGATCATAGTGCATTCAAAGAAGATCATAAAGCACTTATGATAAGATAGTGGAGGAAATGATGCAATTAATGCACACATGATGGAGGGTGATCACCCCATGTTAACATGGTGGAGGACATTGAGAAACAACGCAGTCAAACATGAAGACTTATGTCTACATGTACAACACAGTTTTGGAGTGGGCCTCGGCTATGGAAGGCTCATATCTATATAATGAAGGTGAAGGCACAATAGAAGGAGTGATTTGGTTTATTCATTTATTGATCTGTTTAGATCTACATTTGTCTTAGGACATTTTTATGCAGGCTTGGGCTGTTTAGGAGAGTTTGCAGTGCTATTTAGCACAGGGTGTTTCTGAGCGAGAATCCCTCCTCTTTCATTGAGTAGCTCTTGAAAGAGGGTTGTTCTTCATTCCTTATCAGGAATTGGTGCCATCTTTAGGAGGTTGTTTCTAGCATTCAGTTAGGAAACTGGTGGAGGATTCAACTTACCACTTTGTTCTTCACATTTAGCCTTTCAGGAGCAGCAGATCTATATCCGACATTCAGGCCATTGGGCCTTACCTCCATGCAGTAGAAGCCCCTTCACGGATTGCGCAGTCTAGTCCTGTAGATCTATTGCCGGAAGGAATTTTCAAGTAGTTCAGCTAGAAATATTGTGAGGGATCATCTCCTTATATTGGATCTATTGTTTCCGTCATTCAAGATCTAATCTGAAATATCTAGCAGCAGGATATTAAGCCTCCCTCTCTGAGAACGCAGTTTTCTGAAGTTGTTTTTTATCCAACAACTATTTTCAGTGGAGGAGATTGGAGGAGCTAGATCTTGAGCTTTCATCCCAAGGATATAGAGAAGGGATCAACCCTTCTTACATAGATTTGATTTTGCATCATTGCATCCATAATATCATCTGAGCTATCTTCAGATCTGCATTCCCAGCAGCATATATGTGGAGCCCTAAGAGGGTGGTTTTCTTATATTGACGGATCTAAGAAACCCTTTATGTGTTATCTTGCGAATCCATCATTAAGCCCTGATCTACATTTTCAGCATCATCGGAGCTCCTATTCTGCCTAGATCTGACTTTCTATATTTAAGACAGTTGTAGTCCCAACAATTTTAGTAGGGACAATGCACTTTACCTTCCAGCAATTTAGTAGTTACGCAGTCCCTCTTGTGGGATCATTGTAGGGTCATTCCAGGCCATCCCTTTGGCTTGAGTGTCTCATATTTTGATAACTATTGTAATTGTTTTTTCACCTCCTATATAATAAAATGGCTGAGCTATTTTTGTGCATTCTGATGTGTATTTAGATTTATTGTTTACTTAGTTGTAGCTCCTTTATTGTGTTTCAGTATTACTACATTCTCCCTTTTGGGATATTACAAATGGCGAAGTCCCGACGTCTTCTACCATTATCGAAATATTACTTAATAGAAGTCACGATGACTAAAATGTAGATGCTTTACCCAAAACAAAAGTCTAGAATTCATGAAGACACATTAACTCTACTTACCAGAGAAAAACATCAGGGAGGAACGACTCCATTATTTCATTCCGGACAGTGATATAAAAATTACTTTAGAAAATAAATTAAATTATATACAAATTAGACTAAAATGAAAATCAAAAAATACCAAATTCACTGAAAACCACATCAAGAAGGACTTTTACCTAGATGAAAGACGCAGGTAGTCTCGACGTGGAAAAATACACTCTCCTCTTCAGTCTTCCAGCGATGTTCTTGTCGATCATTAACTAGACGAATAACAGAGAGTGAAGGGTATAATGGAAAGGCAAGGTAATAGAGATTGGAAGGCGTTCAATAGAAACAAGAAGTGAAAAATGAGCCTGAGTCCAAAGAAGAAAACATTTATGGAATGTCAAAACCGTAATATAGATTCAATCTTAACCGTCCACATGACTGAGATCTGGAGTAAGATGAGTTTCTCGCGTATCAAAGGGTTCTATACGTAACTAGACATGACATCTGATTTGGAATGGTTTAGTAAATGTCAAGAGATCTCGAAGCATATCATGTAAAAATAATTATGTATGCTTATATGGTGAAGACGCCAAAAACTAAACCATGAAAAATATCAAGCCTTGGAAATACAACCATGTCATAAATTTTGACTTCGTCTTTTATGTGTAATACAAATTAATAACTGTGAAGTTCAATAAGGTATTAATGTGAGTCCCACTCTTATTAGGATCATTGTAGGGTCATTCCAGGCCATCCCTTTGGCTTGAGTGTCTCATATTTTGATAACTATTGTAATTGTTTTTTCACCTCCTATATAATAAAATGGCTGAGCTATTTTTGTGCATTCTGATGTGTATTTAGATTTATTGTTTACTTAGTTGTAGCTCCTTTATTGTGTTTCAGTATTACTACATTCTCCCTTTTGGGATATTACAAATGGCGAAGTCCCGACGTCTTCTACCATTATCGAAATATTACTTAATAGAAGTCACGATGACTAAAATGTAGATGCTTTACCCAAAACAAAAGTCTAGAATTCATGAAGACACATTAACTCTACTTACCAGAGAAAAACATCAGGGAGGAACGACTCCATTATTTCATTCCGGACAGTGATATAAAAATTACTTTAGAAAATAAATTAAATTATATACAAATTAGACTAAAATGAAAATCAAAAAATACCAAATTCACTGAAAACCACATCAAGAAGGACTTTTACCTAGATGAAAGACGCAGGTAGTCTCGACGTGGAAAAATACACTCTCCTCTTCAGTCTTCCAGCGATGTTCTTGTCGATCATTAACTAGACGAATAACAGAGAGTGAAGGGTATAATGGAAAGGCAAGGTAATAGAGATTGGAAGGCGTTCAATAGAAACAAGAAGTGAAAAATGAGCCTGAGTCCAAAGAAGAAAACATTTATGGAATGTCAAAACCGTAATATAGATTCAATCTTAACCGTCCACATGACTGAGATCTGGAGTAAGATGAGTTTCTCGCGTATCAAAGGGTTCTATACGTAACTAGACATGACATCTGATTTGGAATGGTTTAGTAAATGTCAAGAGATCTCGAAGCATATCATGTAAAAATAATTATGTATGCTTATATGGTGAAGACGCCAAAAACTAAACCATGAAAAATATCAAGCCTTGGAAATACAACCATGTCATAAATTTTGACTTCGTCTTTTATGTGTAATACAAATTAATAACTGTGAAGTTCAATAAGGTATTAATCTTTACGATATTTATATAGTAACACTACATAGATTGGCCACATATGAGTCTACGTCGAAAGGTGTTACATAGGGTTGAATCCTATAGAGAAGTTTTATGGATAATTATTTTATGTTAGATATAACATAATATTCAAAGACATATATACTTCCCACGAGACCCTTAATGAAATTTGTATAGAGGGTTTGACTCATATGTGATAAGTAAATCGTTTTGGTGATAAAATATATATATGCCAAAAACATAGTTATGAAGTGGAAATAAGTAAGGAGAGTTAGAGTAAGGTAATATAGGGTTGAGGGAGAATGGAAGGTAAAGAGGGCCTTATTTATTCATGTTAAATGGAAAATTGTTGTTAATAATTATAAGATGAATTCATCTATTACGATGCAATTTACCATGTAGAATAAATTAGGGAAGAATCCCCAAACTTAGAATCTAAATTGAGATTTTATAAATTGAGTATTAGTCCTCAGCAGTATGTGATTAAGTTAAAGACATGTAACTGTACAACAAAGTACTTTTTATGGCGCAAGTATGTAAGAAGTGACGAACAATAATCTTCCCATAGGAGGAAATTACTGTTAGCACTATAAATAGAAAAAAAATATTGTTGTCGAAATGGGGATGTTGTACCAGTCCAGAATGAAAAAGGAATAACAAAGAAAATTCTAAAAAATTAAACCTCCCACTTATTATGGTGAAAAGGAGGAAGATGTAGAAGCTTTTCTTCTAAATATGGTAAAATAATTTCAATTCTATGAATATGGAGGTAACCTAAAATCCAGATTGGCTATTTACCACCTATAGGTTAAGGCTACCTTGTGGTGGGAAGAAACAAAAATGGTACATGTACTAGATGAGAAAATTATTACTTGGGAAGACTTTCAAACTAAATTCAAATCTAGATATCTGAATGGGATATATTATGATGACAAAGCCAAAGAATTTCATTAGATGAGATTGGGACAGCTCACAATAGATGAGTTTGTTACCAAATTCACTAACCAACTTTCTTATGTGCCTTATATTAGAGAAGAAAAGGCCAAGGTACAATGATTTTTAAATTGCCTACCTACTATCTACAAGGAGATAATAGAATTTGATAATCCCAAAACAAGGGATGAAGCAGTGTACAAAGAAAGACTATGTTATCAGTAGTTTAAAGGCAGAAATGATGAGCTGAAAATTTGAAAAACAAATAAAATGGGAAAGGTGACTCTAGTGAAAAAGAGTAAAACTAACATACTTGAAAAAATTTGGGAAAAATCGTCAAATGAAGAAGTTTAACAAAACTGGAGAAAATCAATTATCCCAATCACAAAATAGATATAAATAGATGGATATAGACAACAAGAAATAAGGAATTGTAAAAATGAATATACCATTAAAATTTTCAGGTTGGGGAGAACCTCACTTGCTACGTGACTGTCGTCATCGAACAAATCAAAATATTCAAGTGTTCAGAGATGAAAGTATTGTAAATGACGTTGCTAGAAACATTCCAAGAATCAATGTTGCACTAGAGGATCACCAAGCTCAACATCAATCAACCATGATCAAAATCTTAGGTATGATTGTTGAACAACCTATTTCTATTTAGATAGATCCAGGAGAAAATGTAAGCTATATAAGTCCACAGATGGTGGAAAAGTGAAAATTAAAATTTGAAATTTTTTAGCAAACATGGTTATTTCAGTTAGATAATGAAAAAAAAATAAAAGTGACCCATAAATTACCAAAGGTTGCTGTAAATTTAAATGGGTATGAAACTGAGCTGAATTTAAATATTTTTCCTCTAGGTTCCTATGATGTATTACTGGGAATGGACTGGTTAGAAAAATAGAAAGCAAGAGTTAATTGCTTAGATAATAAAGTTCATTGTATAGACGGTGAGGGAAAAGTAGTGATAGTAAAAGGAAAACCAAGACCCATATCAATAAGATGGATTTCAGAACTATAGTTAAAAAGGACAGTAAGGAAGGCTGTCAAGTATATGTTATGCAAGTGGAGGAATTAGGACAACAAACTGAAAAAGAAGTTGTAGAAAATTTACTAGTAGTTAGAGAATTCAAATATATGTTTCCATATGAAACACCCCATTTACCTCCTAAAAGAGAAATTGACTTTTCAATTTAATTGTTACCGGTAGCTACAAATGTCTCTAGAGTACCCTATCGAATGAGTACTCGTGAGTTGTTAGAATTAAAACTGTAACTACAAGAGTTGTTGGATAGAGGTTACATCAGACCAAGTGTGTCTCCATGGAGAGCACCTGTACTATTTGTTAAAAATAAAGATGCCACATTCAGGATGTGTATAGAATACAGACAACCTCATAAATTGAGTATAAAGAACATATATCCTCTACCTAGAATAGATGACTTATTTGATCAAGCGAGAGGAGATACTATTTTCTCAAATATTGATTTAAGAACAGGCTATCATCAACTAAGAATTAAAGATGAAGACATCACCAAGACAACATTCAAGGTTAGATACAGGCACTATGAATTTTTAGTTCTACTTTTTGGGTTGACTAATGCACCTACTACATTCATGTGTCTAATGAATAGTGTGTTACAAAAATATGTAGACAAATTTATGTTGGTGTTTATTGATGACATTCTGGTATATTTCGAGAATGAAGCATAACATCTCAGAATTGTCACAAAAGCACCTAGAGAACATAAGTTATATGTCAAAATTAGCAAATGTGAATTTTACAAAGATAAAATTCAGTATTTGGGTCATGTAATTTCAGAGGAAGGATTGGTAGTAGACCTAGAGAAGATATAAGTTATCATGGATTGGCCTGCATCTAATGATGTTCCAGCTATAAGATTATTCATGGGTATCGTTGGATACTATAGGAGATTTGTAGAAGGATTTTCAGCCTTAGCCTATCTTATTACATCTCTACAGAAAAAGGGAGTGAAGTTTGAGTGGACAGCAAAGTGTCAACATAGTTTTGAACAGTTAAAATTTAAACAAACAACTGCTCCTATTTTAAATATTGCTGATCAAAACAAAGAATTTGTAGTGTCTGCATATTGATGTGAAGAAGGATTAGGAGGGGTATTATTACAATAAAACACAGCCATAGCCTATAAATCAAGAAAATTAAATAAACATGAACATAACTACATTATATATGATCTAGTTTTAGCTATTGTAATACATTCTTTGAAGATGTGGAGACATTATCTCTTAGGAAAGAAGTTTGTACTAATGACAAATCACATAATCTTGAAATACTTTTTCACACAACCTGATTTAAATGCTAAACAAGCTAGATGGTTGTCTTTCCTTACAGAGTTTGACATGGAAATGAAAAATATTAAAGGAAAGGAAAATAAGATTGTAGATGCTTTGAGTAGGAATGCTCATGAGATTTTAAATAGTGCTAGAATTAGTGTGAAATTTGACACAGAAGGATTGATACAAGAAGTGATGAGTCAAGATTCAAGCTTTGAAAAACTCCAAGAAAAATCGCAGAACACTAAGATATTGGGATATACTAAAAACGAGAATGGGTTGATCTATTATAAAAATATATTTTATATTCCAAATGTGAGCATTAAAACAGGAAATTTTAGATGAGTATCATGAACAACCCTATGCAGGGCATCCTAGTTATCAAAAATTTATTTCAGCATTAAGAAAGAATATGTTTTGGCCTGGTATGAAGAAAGACGTGGTTGATTACCTAGTTAAGTGTTTAGAATTTCAACAAGTAAAAGTAGAGCATCAACAACCAACACGATTGCTAAATCATTTACCTATTCTAGAATGGAAGTGGGAAATAGTTTCCACAGATTTTATTACTGGATTTACTAGCAGTAAATATCAACATGATTCTATAAGGGTGGTTGTAGACACATTGACTAAAGTTGCACACTTTTTACCAGTATAATATACTTTTGGTACAACTCAAGTAGCTAATGTATTTATGAAAGAGAATATACAGTTACATGGTATTCCTAAACTTATTATATCAGACAGAGATGCAAAGTTTACTTTAGCTTTTTGGAAGACTATGCTTGGAGGAATGGGTACCAAATTGACCTTTAGTACCACATACCATCTCCAAATAGATGGAAAAACTGAAAGGACAAATGAGACAGTAGAAGTTGTGTTACACATGTATGTTATGGACATACCTACAAGATGGGAAGATTTGTTGCATATGGCAGAAGTTTCATATAATAATAGTTATGAAGCCTCAATAAAGATGAGTCCTTTTTAAGCATTGTATGGAAGAAAATGCCACACACCACTTAGTTGGAGTCAACCAGAGGATGATTTAATTCTTGGACCGGATGCATTGCAAGAGATGGAAAGAACTATGAAGAGAATTCAGCAAAACGTTAAGGCAACTCAAGACAGAAAAAAGGAGTTATGCAGAGAAAAAGAGAATTCATAGAGAATTCAAAGTGGGAGACCATGTTTACATAAGGATTAAGCCTAAATAGAGTACTTTATATACTAGTAGTTGTGCTAAATTAGCACCACGCTACTATGGACCATTTGAATTTCTAGAAAGAGTGGGGCCAATAGCTTATAATTTGGCTCTACCTAGTCACATTAAGGTTCACAATGTTTTTCATATTTCCTTATTGAAAAAATATGTACATGATCCTACTTATGTAATTGCTTCAAATGTGATACAGGTGGAACCAGAAGGGGAATTTCTTCCAGATCCCCTTCATATACTAGCACGGAAATAAATCAAGCTCCAGAATAGGATGGTAGCTAGGGTGAAAGTGCAACGGAGGCACTTTTCAACTGAAGAAGCTACTTGGGAGGGAGAAGAAGAAATGAAGGGAAAATATCCATCATTATTTGCAGAGTGAATTAATATTTTGCAGCACTGAGGACGTTGTTTTGTTTTAGAGGGGGAATATGTAATATCCTTATTTTTATTGATTTTATTAGAAAGTTCAACAATCCTAAAGCTTGAGTGGACCTAAAGAAAACAATTATTGTGGATATATTTTATTTTTTAGAATTAATGCATGTGGAATTTTAATTATTGTGCACAGACTAGAGCATAAATGGAGACCATGATTTCAAATCCATGATGATGGATAAGATTCCAAATACTTTCCCAGATTCTTCAAAAATCCTTGGAGAAAATAAATTAAATTTAAAATATTAGATTTGAATTAAAAATATAAAATATACCTCAGTAACGTGGAAAGTTACTAGGAGAGGAGAAACAAAACTAGAATGAGGAAAGAGCTAGTTTTAAAGTACTTTTGTGGAAAAAACAAAAGGAAAGCCTAGGGAAAAAGGAAAACAACATATTGATTAATTGGACATAGTTTTGGAAACATGCTGAAGGGAAAGCAAGATTAAATGAGCCATTCTTGGGTAGAAAAGTGGTTGCCTACACTTTGGAGGAAACGGTCTCTGCTCGGGGGGAGCTGTGGAGAGAAATCTCAAGGTTGGGTGTAAAATAATCTTACCAAAATTGGTACGCAGAAAATATTTCAATTCTGTGTTATAAACTTTAGTGTTACAAAAAGTTTGAATTTATCTATTTCTATGAAAGTATGATTTAATTTTAATAGATGGAAGTGTGGATGAAAGTTAATTTTATGCATGATTAAATTCTGTATAAAATTTATTTAGATACTCTAATGTACTTAATAGACAACAAATATAGAAATTATAGTTGATCTGTATGGTTACATAGTCAATTATAATTTAATAAACCAACTCTCAGAATGTCTAAACATTAGTAACAAGTTTAAATATAGGGTTAGGTTGTAAACCTTAATACTATATACACATGAAACATAGATAAATAGATGGGAAATAATTTAAACTTGGTATATTTATCAGTTGTGCAATAACAACATTTAATAGTAAAATTATACATAACGAAAAAAATTCCTTTCTCTTGGTAAACATGATTATGTAAACTCCAAGTATGATCTACTACTGTAATATAACCAGAATATTTTGGGTATACATAAATTATTTCATTAGCTCAGAAATGTCCCTAAGTCAGATAGCATAAAGTATATGCGATAAAGAAATGTAACTGAAAACTTTGAGGATAAATACACTATTTCATACTGCAATAATTTAAATCATGATATTATATATATATATATATATATATATATATATATATATATATATTATAATTTAATTAAATTGTCAGAAATTATAGACATGGTCCATGGTCCAAACTAAATAGTTACAAAAAAATTATCAAATTGAACCTAGTTCAAAATTCAAGAGGATGAATTCATCAAAGAGACATTGACAAGAAACCAAATTATACTACCAATGAATGCAATATTGAATTGCCCAAAAATTACAGTATTAGAAATTAAATTGTATTACTATTCATGGTAGAAAATGGAGTACCTTCACATACAATTATACGCATTAATTAGTAAGTATATAAATATCCTTAAAATTAGGAAAATTAATTAATATCTGTAAAAAGTGTACGTAATTACAGGAAAAATTACCTTACTCTTATATGTTAAAAGTGAAAGAAACTTTGCAAATCAACATGAGTAAAATTCTTAAGTACAAGAATTTACTTAAATAGAGGAGAAAAAGGAAATTAAACCGATGAGACAAAAAGTGGATTACCTTTAATCCTGTTGACAGAGTACATATGAAGAACTCTGCGAATCTGGAAATAATTAATTAGTTGTTCCTGTACAATTTAGGATTTTATTAATTTGAGGAAATTAATAAAATTCTAAAATAAATTCACATTATTCTCAATTTTATAGATAAGTGTAAATATGAGAATTTCATACAGAACATACATCTGTAATACATTAGTGTTAAATTCCATATAAAAATTTCTAAGTAAACTGGAAGGTTAATTTCATGAAAAAAATTTTATTATGAGGAATATTACAGAGAAAAAGTACTCAAAAAATCTTTTGAGGGAACGATATTCTCTAAGTAAATCTAAAAATTGAATTTACTTCAGACACAGATATAAGTAATTTATGAAAATTCGAAAATATGAACATAGTGAAAGAAAAGACAGAAATAAAATGTCTCTAAAATTATTTCAACCCTTTGTAATAGTTACCTTGGAAATCACAATAGATTTGAAAATAAATGAAAAAATTAATAAAAGTACAAGGTCATTAGGATAATCGAAAGTAGATCTATCATGTCTACTATGGAATATTAAAACAACCAAGCTCAACACTGGCTCCTCGAATCAACTTGGGGAAACATTTAAGTGAATAAATGAAAATTTCATTTAACAAAAAATCCAAAAATCAATTGAAATAAAACATGTAAACCAATCTTATTTGGGCGCTCAGATATCTTTACAACTACAGTAATAAAATTATGATATAACTAGTACTCATGAGGTAACACTAGTTTATGTTTCTTTCAAAGCTAGACATTTGAACTTTAATCCTAAGGGGAGTGGACCCCAAATGGATAAGTATTTTATGGATGTAATTAAATATTTAATTTTGAGAAAATGAATAAAATAATTCTGTGCAGATTGACCAAAATGAGAATTATGAGATCACTTGCTAAATCCATGAGGATGGATAAAGGAAAATACTTTCCCCAAAAATCTTTCAAAAATCCTTGAAAGAATTTATTTCCAAATTAGATTTTGAGGAAAATCTAGTTTCCCCAATGATGTGGAGAGTAGTTGGGAAGAGGTAAAAAGATGGGAAAAGCATAAAGCAGCTTTAAAATTCCCTAAATAGGGAAGCCAAGGCAAACAGGAAGAAAAGCATCCTGATATTCTGGACGCAGAATTAGAAACAGTCTTTGGGGAGAAAAAGCTTAAATAAGCTATTCCTAAACAGATTAGAGGTTGGTCTGTTCTAGGAGGTGATATCAGCTCGGGGGTGAGTTCTGGAGATACAGGGACTCTACGATTGGGAGGATTGGTCAATTACCAAAGCGGTATGCCCACAGTAATTATGAACAATTGAAAATTTAATTGTGCTGTGAATGACTGTAGTTACCCATGTATATTTTTTTTCTGGTTTATAACAGTGTTCCATACATTTACAGAGTTAAGAAGGGATTAAACCCTCTCAGTTCTGCATGGTTGTAGGAACTAGAAAAATGAGGAAAAATCATCCAGAAGCTCTAAACCAGCCTTTGGTTTAAATCTGGAGATTTATGTTACCTCATAATTCATAATTATGTAACTTTAATATGCTTCTGTTAACAATAGGATTTAAAACATCGGACACTAGAGACAATTGAAAGATGTGAGTGGTAAGGAATTTGTTAAATTTACCAAGTAAAGTAAAGACCTGTATGTTTCCAAAATAGCAATACATGTCTATCTATAAGTTGCATTCCACAATAAGGACAGATTGGAAGAACATAGATTTAGTGCTTTATATAATTTCAGCTAGTAAAGAGACCTAGCTAACCATAGTTACCAAATCTGCAAACAATTGTAGTATGAGAAATATATATATATAACTGGTGTGTGACTAACATCCTTCACAAAGGAATGGTCCAAACAGAACACTTATTGGAATATAAGATGAGCATGTGAATTTCTATATAATGCATGCAACTGTAAAAGCTGTGAAAATTAACACATATTTCACCCACCAAATCTATATAAATTACTAGTCAAGAGTATTGGCTTAAACAATATAGGTACTGAAACTGTTAAACTAGAAAAATTTATAAGTGTATAGTTGCAGAAACATTATGAATAACATAAGTGAATATTATTATAAAACCTCAACTAAGGAGTATACATAGATTCCACTGCTGTGTTAGATAATGTACATGAATTTATAGACTCTGTGGGCATGGAAATTTCTCATGCACTGAAAGATTTAGACTTGAACACTCAAACAAAAAATAGAGATTTACATGCATTGTGCTAGTACAATACGGAGGAACAGAAGAAGATATAATAAGACTAGCGAGCTTATAAATTTCTCCAGTCTAACTTATACAGATATATTTCTGGGAGAAATAATTCATATGAGTATTTATATGAAAATGATAAACTGAGACCCATTAGAGAATATCATTGATTGTCCATGAGTAACAGAGGAAAATAGTAAATAGATAAATATATACATATCAATTTCTGAACCGTATGGAATTAAACTCTCAAGGGTCAATAGTAATACTACAGAAATTAACCATTCAGAGAATGTCATCACTGAAGAAAATTTTTTAACAGTCCTATTGTCTGGCGTAAAGGATTACTACAATAACAACTTTTGCAACAACAGAATTTTTTTTTGGGATAATAATAATGAAAGAGCCTAGTCACACGCCGATTTAGGAGGCGTCGATACCAACCTAAAATCCCAGATTAAAACCTATATCAAGTCGAAGGAATTTTCAAATCCACCCAATACCACTGAATAAAAACCCTCGAAGCTATTCGAACTTACCTGAAATCAAACGAGGAGATATTGTTACCATAAGACGATAGTAGGACACTCCGAACATAAATTATGTGAGGGGAACATAAAACAAACTCAGGTTACCTTGGGAACGGAAGATGTTCTCATCAAATACAACCTCTATTAAGAACACAGGGTATTGTCCAAAATCTTCACCAAAAATGAAAATAAAAACTCCAAAATAATGTTGTTCCAATAATACAATGGCTTAGCGAGGAAAAATTGCCCGCTACGAGCTAGGATAATTTGGCGAAGGGAATAGATGACCTTAACCAAGTCACTAATGATGAAAAGGAGTAAATCCTAACAAGAAGGAGGGGATAATATCATTAAATATCATCATCAGAAAATGCAAATTCCATACTAGAACAGAAAATCGTTGTGAGAGATTTGTGTAATCAAATAAAAGAAAGGAAATACAACGCCACGAGTTCTCGATAGTAAACATGACCATAGAAGGAAATGGTGTAAATTAAAACTCAGGTCACACAGTAACCTGAATGTATTAACATACATATTAATAATGAAGCCTCACAGGTTAAAATAGCGTTGTGCTCATATGGTCATACCTGCCTTATGAGGCGTTGGGAGATGAATACATTCGTGAAGCCTGGAATAGATAACGCCTCGCTTCTCCAGCATGCAAAGGCTCGACACCGAGAGTAGAGCAAAACAAATGAGGAACGAAAGAACAATCTCGAAAATGAGCTCAAGATTTATACAAATGCCTCCAAAAACCAACAACAATGAAACCCTAATGGGATAGGGAAATCTCCGCCGTCCAAGTGGAAAAGAATCCAGGGTGGGTACATGGATCGAATTGGTGGAATTGGAATTTAAAACATGGTCATTCAACATTAAATTGACAATCTATGCAATCAATCTCATGGTACCTCTGCTCATGTTGCGTGATTTGCATAGTTACTAGAGCAGTCTGGCGTGGAAATTAAGAAAGAAAACATGGATACATACCACTTGAGTGTGAACGAAATGAAATCCAATACAATTCAAAACAAATCAATAGAGAGCCTTGCATAAATTGACATGGAGACTTGATACAATGTTTCAGTTTCCCAAAATACATTAACTGGCCTTCACCAAGGACGCAGTACGTGTACCTTGAAGTTAAAGGTGTCCATATTTACATAAATTTCAACATAAATAACATGTACAGGAAATATATTCGATGACGCTGGAATATGCATTATGAATTTTAAACCTTGACTACAAATTCATGGAACTAACCATAAGATCGACATATAAATAGACCTCTTAAGACATAGAAGAAGTCGAAATTCGATTATAGGACTATAACTATTGGGGTTAATACAAATTCATTTACACCATGAATACCATATCGACCCCATACGAGAATGCCATCGAACTTTAGCATGCTAGTATAATGAGCCTACAAGTGTTGGGAAAAAATTGTAAGGAATACATTGACATGTATGAGTCGCATATAGATAGGATAGCCTATATGAGTAATTTCCATCATGTGTAGATAGATGTGAATAGGAGCAAGTGCATCCATACGATAGATATGGGAACATGTATATGTGTAAATTTTATAAGCCACCAGTTATAAGTGAAAGAAAACAATGACACTATAACCACAAGAGTACCAGATCATAATTGACGAAATTGGAAGTAGAATTGAACAGCTGTGGCAAATAGAAGCACAGTACTAAACTAAAAATAGAAAAAAAAAATTTGTCTAGGGGGAAGGAAGAGACGTTACAAATGGTATCAGAGCCCATGTTATACAAAACTGGGTTGTTGTTGTGTGTGCTCACTGTATAAATGAATTACTATTGAATTTTTTTTTTTTTTTGTTTATTTAATGATCTGTGTTTTGTAGTGAATAGTGGTCCTGGAATGGCAGAAGGTGAGGAAATTTATATCGATCTACATGATGAAGATAATACACCAGATCCTAACACTCCAGTGATGGCTATGTTGCACAGTTTGCAACGAGAAATGGCTGAGCTAAGAAGCCAGAATGACAGATTGTCATTAGCCAGTGAGGAGCAGGAAAAGCTCATCAGAGAACTAACTTCGCGGAACAGCCAAGAAGGTGAAGGTTCCGGAAAGAGGAAGGCTGATGATTCTAAGGAAGATGATGTTGTTAGGCATCAGTATAAGTAGAAAAAAGAATTACAGGGGGAATTCCGAAAGATCAAGCCTCCCTCCTATGATGGGGAGAAGGAGGAAGATGCTGAAGCTTGGTTGTTGAACATGATTAAGTATTTTCAAGTCTATGAATATGAAAGCAATCTGAAAGCCAGATTAGCTACCTACCAGCTACAAGGTAAGGCTACCTTGTGGTGGGAGGAGACGAAAATGGTTCATGCCATTGATGAAAAGACGGTTACTTGGGAAGATTTCCAGGTTAATTTTAAAAACCACTATTTAAATGAACGTTATTATGATGATAAAACAAAGGAATTTCATGAGCTTAGACTGGGACATCTTACTATTGATGAATTTGTCACTAAGTTTACAAATCTGTTGAGATATGTCCCTTACATCCATGAAGAGAAGGAAAAGGTGCAAAGGTTTCTGAACTGTTTGCCTGTTGTATACAAAGAGAAGATCGAGTTTGATAACCCAAAAACTATGGAAGAGGCAGTGAGGAAAGCTATATTATGCTATCAGCAGTTTAAAGGAAAGGCTGAGCATGGAAAAGGCTGGCTAAACAAAGGTGAAATTAAAGGAAATAAACAGAAACCAGCTTACTTAAGGAATTTTGGTAGGGACCATCAAAGGAAAAAGTTTAAAAAACCAAAAGAAAGCCAAATAGCTCAGTCTCAAATTGGTTCCAAACAACTAGATGAAGGAAATAAGAAGGAAGGCACAGTCAAAATGAGGGAACCTTTGAAATGCTGGGGATGTGGAGAACCCCATCTTTTGAGGGATTTCCCCCACCGAAACATTCAGATGATTATGAGGGATCAAGAGGCTACCACAGTAAATGACATAGCAAGAAATATACCCACTATCAGTGCAGCCTTGGAAAATCGACAAGCAGAACACCAAGCTACGATGGTTGAAATAGAGGGTAAGATTTCTGACCAATCTGTTACTGTTTTGATTGATCCGGGTGCTTCTTTGAGTTACATTAGTCCAAAAATTGTAGAAAAATGAAATCTCAAAACTGAAATTTTTTAGAAATCTTGGTTGGTCCAGCTAACCACTGGCACCAAAAGGAAGGTAACTCATAAGTTACCTCAAACGCCAATTAAATTAAATGATTTTCAAACAGAAGTAAATCTAAACATTCTGCCATTAGGTTCGTATGACTTACTGATAGGAATGGACTGGCTGGAAAGGAGAAATGTGATGATGAACTGTTGGGATAAAAATCTGCATTGCATACATGAAAAAGGGAAACCATTTATTCTCAAGGGAAAACCAAAACCCATCTCTGTAAGACAAATATTAGCACTGCAATTAAAACGAACAGCTAGGAAAGGATACCAAGTCTATGCAGTACATGTAGAAGAGACAGAATGGAAAACTGAAGAAAATCTGCTGGATGCTTCGCTAGTAGTAAGAGAGTTTAAGGAAGTCTTTCCAGATGAGATTCCTCATCTTCCCCACAAAAGAGAGATTGAATTTTCAATCGATTTGGTGCTGGGAGCAACACCTGTTTCCCGAGCCCCATATCGAATGAGTCCCCCCGAACTCATGGAACTGAAAATGCAATTGCAAGAATTGCTGGATAAGGGCTATATCCGACCGAGTGTGTCCCCTTGGGGAGCACCAGTTCTATTTGTGAAAAAGAAGGATGGAACCTTTAGGATGTGCATTTATTATCGTCAACTGAATAAGTTGACCATTAAAAACAGATACCCGTTGCCCAGAATTGATGATATTTTTGACCAAGTGAGAGGGGCTTCAGTATTTTCGAAGATTGACTTAAGGACTGGTTATCACCAGCTCGGAATTAAGGAGGAAGACATTAGTAAAACAGATTTTGGAACCAGGTATGGTCACTACGAATTTATAGTCCTACCTTTTGGTTTGACAAATTCCCCTGCCACCTTTATGTGCTTAATGAACAGTGTATTAAATAAGTACTTGGATAAATTCGTACTTGTGTTCATAGATGATATTTTAGTTTACTCAAAAAGTGAGTAAGAACACAAAGAACACTTGAGGATAGTATTGCAAACTTTGAAAGAAAACCAGTTATATGCCAAATTCAGTAAATGTGAATTCTATAAGGACAAGATCCAATACTTGGGTCATATTATTTCTGAACAAGGGTTGGATATTGAACCTAAAAAGATAAAGGCTATTAAAGAATGGCATGTGCCAACAGATGTTTCAGCAATGAGATCATTCATGGGGATTGCAGGTTATTATTGCAGATTTGTGGAGAGATTTTCTGCCATAGCATACCCCATAACCTCACTACAAAGAAAGGGGGTCAAATTTGAGTGGACTGAAAAGTGCCAAAATAGTTTTGAACAATTAAAATTAAAACTCGCCATAGCCCCTATATTGAAAATTGTAGATCCTGATAAAGAATTTGTTGTATGTACAGATGTCTGTAGAGAGGGGTTGGGAGGAGTCCTTTTGCAGGAAAATTCAGTTATTGCATATGAATCTAGGAAACTGAATACACATGAACAAAACTATAGTGCATATGATTTGGAGTTGGCTGTTGTTATTCATGCCTTGAAGATGTGGCGACACTATCTTCTTGGGAAAAAATTTACATTGATGACTGATCATATTAGTCTTAAATATTTCTTTTCCCAAACTGATTTGAATGCTAGACAAGCCAGATGGCTGTCTTTTTTGAGTGAATTTGATATGGACATAAAACATATCAGAGGAAAAGAAAATAAAATTGTGGATGCTTTGAGCAGAAATTCTTGCCAAAATATAAATAGTATTGGAAGTAGTGCTAATTTTGATTTAGAAGATCTAGTGAAAAAGGCAGTAGACCAGGATTCAAATTATGAAACACTACAGGTGAAACTACTAAAAAAGGAGATGGTTGATTACACTCAAAACCAAAAAGGGCTGATCTGCTACAAAAACAGATTATATATCCCCAATGTGGAGTCCTTGAAAAGAGAGATTTTAGATGAATATGACAAACAACCGTATGCAGGGCATCCTGGATATCAGAAAATGTTAACAACTTTGAAAAATAAGTTGTTTTGGCCAGGAATGAAAAGTGATGTAGTAGAATATTTAGCTAGATTCATGGAGTGTCAATTAGTTAAAGTTGAACATCAACATCCTGCTGGTCTTCTAAATTTTTTACCGATTGCAGAATGGAAATGGGACACAGTTTCTATAGATTTTATAACAGGGCTACCCAAAACTAAATACCAACATGATTCAGTGATGGTAGTAGTAGACACTTTAACAAAAGCTGCACACTTCATACCGGTGAAATCTACTTTCGGGACAACCCAAGTAGCAGATGTGTTTCTAAAAGAGATAGTAAGATTACATGGGGTCCCAAAGATGATTGTTTCAGATAGAGATGCTAAGTACACAACAGCCTTTTGGAAAGGTCTATTTGGAGGTATGGGCACTAAGTTGAATTTCAGTACTGCCTATCACCCTCAAACCGACGGTCAGACAGAGAGAACTAATCAGATTTTGGAGGATATGTTGAGAATGTATGTGATGGATAGGCCATCAAAATGGGAAGACTACTTGCATTTAGCTAAATTTTCCTATAATAACAGCTATCAATCCTCCATCAAAATGAGTCCATTTGAGGCACTCTATGGAAGGAAATGTCTTACACCTTTGAGTTGGAGCCAACCTGAGGATAAGCTAATGTTGGGACCAGATGCTTTACAAGAGATGGAAAGAATTGTTAAACAAATACAAAGAAACATCAAGATAGCACAAGATCGCCAGAAAAACTATGCTGATAAGAAGAGAGTACATCGAGAATTTAAAGTGGGGGAACATGTGTATTTGTGTATTAAACCCAAAAAGAGCACACTTTATGCTGGAAGTTGTGCAAAACTGGCTCCTAGATATTGTGGTCCTTTTGAAGTATTAGAAAGGGTGGGACCGGTGGCTTACAAGCTGGCCTTACCACCCCATGTTAGAGTTCATGATGTGTTTCATGTTTCATTATTAAAAAGATATATACATGATGCTTCTCACATAGTGGATTGGAATGTGGTACAGGTGGAACCAGAAGGGGAGTTTCTGCCAGAACCGCTTCAAATATTGGAGCGGGAAGAAATTGAATTGAGGAACCGAACGGTAGCAAGAGTAAAGGTGCAGTGGAAGCACTTTACTGCTGAAGAAGCTACCTGGGAAAGAGAAGCTGAAATGATGGAAAAATATCCATTTTTGTTTGAAAAATGAACTCTAGTAATTAGATATTAAACACCGAGGACGGTGTTTTCTTTCTCGGTGAGGGGGAATATGTAACACCCCTAGTTTATGTTTTCTCAAAGCTAGACATTCCAATTGTGTACTGGCGCAATTCTCCTGGCGACAATCGTCGGTTCCCCGACACAATACGATTGCCGCAAGAGTGATACCAAGGACGGAAAACGTGGTTTGTCATGTGGTCGCCAGCTTCCGACGCATCTACAAAGTGTCACACTACCGACCTTTTCCGTCGCTTCCAAACACGCGTCGCTCTTCCGATGTTTCCCAAATCGACGTTTGTAAAGTGTCGCCATTCCGATGAAATTTGGTCCGACGTTTGTAAAGTGTCGCCATTCCGACGAAATACTGTCCGACATTTCAACATCACTCTTCCGATATCTTTATATCGTTGTTCTTCCGACGTGTCTAAACTGCCGTGATTTATGACGCCGTACAAAAGTGTCGAAGACCGACGTATTGCAAAAGTGTCACAAGATCGACGCTTTTCCCGAGCGCTACAATATCGACGCTGTGAAGAATCATTACAATTCAAGAAATGTGGTCTGAATTTTTAATCGCCGCCTTTCCGACGTTCTTTTGTGTTGTCTCTCTTCCGAGCATTTGTAGAACTGCCGCAATATCGACGGACGTCATAAGTCCGACGAAAATGGAAATCGCTCAAAACGTCGAAGAGTGACGCTTACAAGGCGTCTAAGATACCAACGACGGTTTCAATTTTAAAAAAAAATGAAACTTAAAACAGGACAAGAAATCTCCAATGCTCATTTATCACAATAAGAAATCAATGATCATCGATCACGCCAAATTTTCCTTGTAGCGTGACAGTCTAATAAATTTTATTGTAAAGGTTAATGGCTAGTGACAACTGCAAAGATTGAAGCAAATGCATTAAAGAAAATTAATGAGGTCAAGGAATCAAGCCAATCAGTAACAACTCCGATAATTTTCCTTACTAACTTCCAAGTTGCGGACTGGCTTCGGGACCCAAAGCTAAGAATTTCCTTTTCATCATGTTGGAGAAGAAAATCGCAACTCCGCAAGAAGAGAGCAATTCCTAAGTCTCACCGTTTGTGACTCCTGAGTCATTCCGTTAACACCTGAGATGTAGAAATTTTGATAAGATAACTTTCTTCACTCCTGCTTTTACTAAATTTATTCTTTTGAAAAGGGTCTGTTCCATTTCATAAATTTTCAACTTTCGACTTCTAGAATTTATACATATGATTTTGACCGAGGTTTTGTTATTGATGAGGAGATAGTGTCTTGGTTCTATCTCGTATAAAATAATTGCCCCTTTTTTCTTCATGTTCAAATGGTTGATTTTATCAAACCTCTATCTCTCTTTAAGCATGCCCGTAAATTAATATATTCCAGGAATGTACACAATTCCAGGCTTCATGTACAACATATTGTATCAACAATATTTTAACAAGTGAGTCGCATGCCCATATAGTGTTATAGGACATGTATTTCATTTGGAGAATAAATGATAATCCCTGAGCACTAAATCCAGAAATTCCCCTCATACCTTAAAAGACACCTCTAAATATAACTAGAAATTTCCAAATATTTAGTAAAGGAAAAGTACAAAGATATAAATCGCATATGTTTTGAGCCAAAACTCGTGCATTCACAACAAAACTCGGGGATGGATAAAACTTTAAAAACAATTATGGACTTTGACAAAAAATCGTCTTATGCATACAAAATGAAAGAAGCATTGGCATACTACTATGTTTACAAATTTAAGGACAAAAGTGTGAGTGAGTCTCCCAACACTGCCATGTGGAGACCCTAGATCCTTGTACCCACAATATCTAGTGACTTAAAAAATGATTGTCAAACAATGCCTTGCTATGCATGTAAGAACACCACCTCTATAATGAGGGAGATGTAATATTGTTCGAGAAGCATATTTATACAGTGGTCTAAGATTGTGTATTTATGGAAGATACAACTAATTTTGCATGAAACATGTATCCAAGATTTCAACGTGGCCTTATTTTAGAGCCCATTGATGATTTACTATGAAACCTAAACTTTCAAAACAAACACATTGAAATCACAGGATCTCCATCACGAATATCATAAATATTAATCAGTTTTAAGCAATCGGCAAAGTAGATACCTTAAGAGGCCCACATGGCCCGTACCACCAATGCTGATTCTCTAGAAAACATTTGCAAAGCCAAAATTTCTCCCCGAGACATCCTCTCGCAAAAAATGGAGAGATGGTAACTGACGCTGAAGTGAAGGCCTCTGGGATTCAAGATGGAATGCCATTGGCACTTATTTATTATAAAAGTCCCATGAACAAAACTCCGAGTCCAATGTGTACGTACTCGTAGATGTCGCCACAACATATTTACCAAAGAGACCATCTCAACCAACTGCTCTAATCAACCAACAATCACCCCACATGTTTGGGGTAAGCCCATAATATGGAGCTTTATATTTAGCCTTCTCCGAGATTGAAAAAAACAATACCGAGTATTACTCATACATCAACTAGCCTTTATGTTAAGGGAAAATTTAAAGAGTGCATAAATATCTCAAATCCCAATCATAGTTTCTAGAAAATTTTAAATGTATTTTGAAATGAACTACATCCTATTTAAACTACATTAAATATTTAGGCAAATCATTTTTTTAAATAGAAATTGGTGAATTTTATTTCAAATATATAGAAATCTCAGCACTACGAGAATAATCTAACCCCTAGGATTTTCCTATTTCTAATAGAAAATCCCAAAATCTATAAATTATAACACCCATAAACCCCAAAACTAAGTACAATAATTAAACCTCCACACCTCTCCGAATTTTCTATATCGTGAAAAAGAGCAAATGCGCATCCATCATCATGGGAAAGAAAAACCAATTCTCCTTTTGATACAAACCATCCTACAAGAGGATGTCTTATGGCCGAGTTGATTCAATCGATCACAGGAACAAGCAAATTTCTTCAATATTGCCAAAATGCTCGGCTTGTTTTCCCGATCATCATTGAGTCCATATTTTCATCACATTGAATTATTTGGGGTTCATTACTTGGCCAGGTCCAAGCCTATTGCAGAAGCTCGACATCCAATCCAATATTGGAACTACCATACCCGTTCGCATTAGAGATTGTAAATCCTACTGGCTTTAATTCGATAAGGTTCAAGAGCACTAGAATCGGATTCGCTTGATTTAGACTTGGTATAGTTGTCCTCTAGTTTGTATTCCGATACAACACTATACTTTGTGTTTCAACGTAGACAGAAATTCCCGCAGCAATGGGATATTCATCTATGGGGCTTATGGATTGGCCTCAAAATCATCCCGAATATCTGATTCATTTTCATTCAACTGATCATGCAAATCCACTCATATTCAGCACAACAAGCTGGAATCAAGGCTGGTTTTTCAGCAATTTATGGTGGGGGTAAAGCCTCTCTTCCGCATCTTGACTATTTAAGTGTTTAATTGGTTTTTTCGTAGACCTAACCATAGAATCAAAATGAATCTCATAATCCTCGTGAAATAATAAACAATAGTAAGGCTATTATTTATTGGTTTGAAATAATAAACAACATGCAACAAACCCGCATAATTAGTAAATTATTTAAAGACAATGTTGGAAATATGTTTCCCGTATCCTATATGATTTTCCGATCGAAAGCTCAGATTTAATGGAGAATCGATATAAATAAGGACGAGTTAATTCATGTGTGAACATATGTATGCATCCTAATGAAGGATAATTGACATCCGTAAGAAATCCCGTGCTCGTATGTTGATCGAGGAACTGATGTTCATACGGTTGACAAGGTATCCAAACTGGTAGACAAGTGGGAGTTATATATATTTGTTAAATATATGATGGAAGGGTCTACGCTATTAGTAATGAGGCCGATCGGTTTTCATGGAGAAAGGAACGAGGAGCGAGAGCAAACAAGTTATAACGCGAAAGAATCCAAACCAGAGTATTTGGCATTGAACTTTCGGTGGAACACGGACTAACCCTTTGGAATCATGAAAGAAAACCTGGAAGGAAAGAGGTGGAATATAATAAACGTAAGCGAATTTAACCTTGCATGGAAGAGTAGAATCGTGACCGAGAAAATGGAGAACGTGGTTTTTGGTTTCCTTTATCGCACCACCTTCGACGGCGCGCTTTCAAGAGGTTGGGAGCAATTCCATAGAACGCGCTTTCGACACACGTCCTTGTAACACTCTCAAAACTGCTTGTCACTGCAAGCAACATCGCGCATTATTGCTCAACCTGTGGATGCCCACGATATTGATAAGCACCACGGACTGGGAAGGGTCATCGGATCTGTTCATTTGCTATAGATGCGTCAAAGTTACCCAAGGTACTAGCGCACCATCATGCGCATCATCCATGCATCATCAATGAACGATATCCGGCCGGATCATCCGATGCTGAGCGATGTGTTCTCCGCCGTCTGATGGAAACGATCGTAAGCGATGGGCCCCAGCTTTTTTAAATTATATTGATCACAAGCGATTATGTATGGGGCCGGAACCAAAGGGTCTATTTAAAGCCTTTTTATTAAAAGCGCTAGTTATTACTTGCTATAAAGTTCTATTATATATTTAATTGCCAAAGGTTGTGAATAATATTTATTTATCAAATTCCACGAATTTGATAAATAAAAAGAAAGAAAGCCATCAGCTTACATGTTATCGGTACTTTAACTTGGCTATAAAACATTATTTGGTGGAGACAGAGATTACCTTTGGGACAATTCGAGCATGGAAGAACGAAGATCGGGATTTCAATTTGGATTGGTTCTGACTTTTAATAATACCATTTGCAATTGAATGGTTTTGACCCATGGTTTCAATATAGGTGAAAACTATATAAGGTGATGAGAATCTATAGTACTAGGTGTGCATGCAGAGGCATTGTGTAAATAAAAATCTCTTTTATGAGATCTCGCATGATCAAATCGTTGTCCGATGTAATGCCGAATCCATGATGCACCTATGGAGTTGATCAAGGAAATGAAAAATCTCTAGGAAGATCAACAAAGAAATAATAAATATCTGATGCAAGTCCGATGAAGAAATTGAAGAAATTTATGATCTGAGGGTTGAAGTCTTCTCGCATAGGAAGTGGAAGCTTTCGCGCTTCAAGCTAGTGCAATCAGGGTCGGCTTTCCTTCCAGAGAGGCCGGAGAACGAGAGAAGGTTGAAGCCTTCGTTGTGTTGGTGCTCGCGTGCCGGGTATGGAGTCTCTGCTACTAGCACAAAATTGTAAGATGTTTTCTTTATAATAAATATTGAAAATCGAGACAAAAACAACATGGTTTTCTCCCAAATTGCTTCACCTTAAATACCGGTGTTCATATGCGTTCCTTTGTGTAATGGCTTATTCTCGTTATTTATTTTCACATGTTTACTAAAAGAATGATGCAATAATCTAAGTAAAGAATTAATCTGCATAATAACATTCCTCTGGTGAAAGTTTTTATCGTGGGGCCCTAAATACCGATTCACCCTCTCGCATTTTTCCTAAATGTGACACAATTCCTACATATTAAAATATAAATTTATAACATACTAGCTCATACTTGAACATAACATCCGTATCAATATTCTTTCTTCTCGTATCTCTGATCTTCTTCCAACCGATCGACATCTATATCAACATCCGATTCGTAAACGTGTTGAAATGATCGACCATGTCATCATCATCATCAATTATGTCATTTTCAATAATATCCTCATGGACATCATCATCAATAATTTTTTGCCTCATCTCCTATGCCTGGTTCATCTTCTAAGATATCTTCTTTCAGTCCGTCAATGCATCTTCCTACTCATCTCGCTTAATCGCATCATCTTCTTCTTGATTAATATCATCTTCTTCCTCTATAGTATACTCCATTGGCCTTCCTCTTAGATCATATCTAATAGCAAATGACCATTCGTTCTCACCGGAACCTTCCGAGTAAAAACACTTGTTCGCATTGGCTTCGAAAAACATAGCGATCTTTCTCCCCGCTTCAAACTACAATGTTTTAACCATTGGAAATCCATTTTCATGTTGAATAAGTGTTCTATCATCATCACGTACATTCATTCGTAGCCTATACCATTTGACGTCGAACAAAACTATTTTGAAGGAATTAAAGTCACACTCAACTATATCATCTAAGAACCCATAATATCTATTTTTCAAACATTCTTGAGGATGTCCGTCACTTCGGAGGAAACATTAGTGACCTGGAATATCGGCAGCTTATCCCACTATCGAAGTTTTCTTTTATCATCCAACCGTTTAATGCGAAATTGACGACCATTGCACCACATAGCCTTGTTTCAACTGCAATATGCCAAACATGAAAGAGATGCATTCTCAATTAATAATTAAACATATAATTTACACGCATGAAAATTAACCGAAAAATCAAACTTTGTCACATTATAAATATAGTATAAAATATGTAATGAATAAAATAGGTGAATTAATTGCTTACCTTTCTATCTTTCAAACCATATGCTAAATCGATTTCCCGTCCGTAACGTTCCCATATCCATTACGATACTTTCTATCAATCTCGTACGCAGTTTCCATGATAACCTACCATCAAGCATGCGTGCTTTACATGTTTCAATCCATTCACTCATCCACTCAAGATTGTCTGCAATGTATAAAAGTAGTGCCTCATAATCTTGAACACTCCGAATAAAACAATAATTCACCAATATTAATAAATTTTACTTATAACCATGGTAAATTATATTAATTAATAAACTATGAAAGAATAAGACCTAAATGAATATAATGATCATATACATGATGTAAAAAAATGAAACATTATATGTATTATACATAATAAATCTACCTCTCACTTTCTTCATTCTACCTTTTCCCAACAGTGCTCCTCTTCAAATTTTTTGATGGAGTTCATATCCCAAATGCACCATCATTTCATGGTCGGCTAAATTAATTTAGGAAGATAATGACTAATATACACCATGGATTGATATACTACATATCCCTCCACCATAGAACCTCAGTCGTGCTCTTTGTTTAACCAAAGCCTTCAAGGATTTCGTGTGCCTCTCGACCATCCACATTGACCTTGTGTATTTGGTCCACACATTTAAATCTCCTCAACTTGGTGTATCAAGTGTGTTCTTATGCATTGAAAAATGTTGGAGGTAGATACTTTGCATTTCACACATTAGCCGAGGAATTTTCTCCAATACTGAAGTTCATCTTGAAGGATTTCTTTCAAATGACAAACTATCCGCAAATCATTACACAAGGTTATTTCAATGAAACATAATATATATTTCATTACAAGTAAATTAATACATCATTTCATCCAAGATTTTAAAATAAATTGTAGCAATTAGATTTGCGTATAAATAAAAACTACTTACCTCATGTATTGACTAAGACCATATATAACTTGTTTGACATTGTTAAGCGAAGTCGCTTGGGAGAGATACGTGTAGAACATACTATAACAATAAAAATGAAATCGTTATTGGTTTCCAAATTAAACGTAAAAGGAAAATTTTAAATATGTATTCAAGCAATAACAAACAAAAACGTATACCAAAAAAAATTACCTTAACAAAGGTATGCCAATCATGTGTTTTCACCCCACCGAAGTCACTCTTCGTTAAGATATTATTTATGTTTCTGAAGAAACTCCGTTGGAAATTTAATTCTTCTAACGACCTCTTTTACATCATTGCTTTGTTGTTCATAATAACGATGGAATATTATTATAATTTCGACCTCTATTGTTATTTGATCCGTCGATCACACTTTTCATTGCATGATTTGATTTCTCAATGTCAGCACAAATTTTAATAATTTTATTCTATCATGTGCACCACTATGGTTCGCCATAACATTTCTCAAGGCTACATTCTTCCCGACATGCATTGTATCAAGCAAATGAGCTATTTTTATGTCCTCATAGTAGGGAAAACTCTCGCGACTGAGAAGGATAACATTTCTATCTAGGTGGAAGTACAATATTAGTACCTTCACTGCAACGATGACCTTGATATCAAAGAATAAAATAAATCAGAACAATAATTATAAAATACAATAAAATAAATTCATTAGTTAAAAAAAATTTCCAAACATTACATAAAAAATAATATATATATATATATATATATATATATATATATATATATATATATATATATATATATATATATATATATATATATATATACACACACACAAATTACGTACCAAACTCGCTCGACGATTATTAATTCTCGTTATATTCCAACATCCACAACCGAGGTGTCATTCTTCGTGGTTTTAATCTATTTTCTTCTTTATCATTGAAAAGATGTTTTTCGCAGTATGATACTTATGGCTCCTAGGGAGGAAGTGCCTAAACTCATCAAACACCATCTTTTTAAGTCCGGCGAATGACGATACTTCATCTTAGGCCAAAAAATGGACATGCAAATCTACCCTTTGTTTGAATACCTCAGCAATAGATGGATCAATAAATACTAATATACTATGAGATCATTTTAAAAACATGCAATATGGTATATATAATTTATATAATTATGTATTATATTAAAGTGCAATGAAATATTACATAGCACAAACATGTGTTAGTCCCCAAGTATCATGAATTGTCCATACAAGCATCTCCACGACATTTAAATCTCTTCTTCTTGATTGGTTTGGTGATGTCATACATAGTGATGCCATGCCATAACTATATTAGCTCATCGATAAGAGGCCTCAATATATACATTCATATATTTGACTCGGTACTTACCTAATTGTTCAAAATTACTTACAGACATAATAATTACTCCATGATATATGTATATATAAGTAAATAAATAACAAAAATATATATTCATGCAAACAACGAGAGAAATGAAAATGTTACATTCAAAGAAATAATGTATCAAATACCTCGAATAATCATAGTCAACATTATGTGCTCCTCTTATCGACATCCAAGGAGGAATGTTATCAAGTGATAATGAAATAGGCCACACTCGAGTAAGTAGATCTGCTCTCCGAATGGATTAACACCATCAACTCGCCAATGAAAGCCCGAAATTACGAGGTTCATTTTTTAAAATCTACATATTTTTCCTCGATTTCTCTAAATGCAAAACAATCTACGCATTCGAAGAACACCATCTCCAATTTCTATTCTTTGAATCGTAATCCATAACCGTTCTATGCTATTACACTCGAACATTCGCCGCAAACGTGGAATTATGGGAATATGATGAAGAACCTTGGAGGCACCTTTGGTTAGTTGATCTCGTTCGATATCTACCGGTACCACATTTTAGACATTTCGTTTTCAACGCATGTTCTCCGTAGTATATAATATGATCTTGGGGACATACATCTATAGTGCTATATTCCATTCCAAAGTGTTTCATAATAGCACGTAGATCTCGATATGTTTGAGGTAAAGTATTTGGCGATGGTAACAAATATTCACGCAAAATCTACAAATGTGTTCACAAAAACTAGTGTCTTGTAAAGATTATTAATTATATATATATATATATATATATATATATATATATATATATATATATATATATATATATGTCATAGTTATTAAAACCGGAACCGGTGACCGGACCGGTGGAGCTAATGAACCGAGTTTCGAACCAGAACCGGTCTAACCGAGATGTGTTAGATCTCAATGAACCTAAGCTTTAAAAAAATACATTAAATAATTATTTTTTAATAAAATGAAAAATAAATAAATAAATAAAAACTATTTTTAAGATTTGCAACCATGATTCCAATCCAATAGAGACAAAATATGAAAAGCTTGCTCATTTATATACCATGCAAATGTGAATATATCAAATGGCACCAAATGCAATACATATAATTGAAAAATACATGGGCAAACTTGTTGAAGTAATGTACGTTTCTCTTATATTATTCCATCGTGTTTTATTGTCAGAGCACATATAACATACAATCATTCCTACTCAGATTCAAGGTCAATTCATTGTACAATCTTTAAAGAAAATTTGGTTGAGTATATATATATATATATATATATATATATATATATATATATATATATATATATATATATATATATATCGAATTGAAAGATTTTGAAGATCTTGCATTCTTCATTATCTATGTTTTCTGCTGTCAAATTCTAGAAAACATCTACAACACTTAGAGGTATTGAATTGGTTTATGAAACCCACTATTAGTGCTATTTGTAACAAGTTGAGAGAGAATTACAACTTAGCAAGCCGCTTTTACAATGTGTTTGACAAAATTTATCACCGAAAGATTCATTAAAACCAAGAAAACTCAAGTAGAGCGCGCTTAGTGCATTTCCAAGCGGGAATTTTCTAGTGGTCAATTTATTATTGCCAATACATTTTCATTAGGTTGTATGTTGTTGTTCCTTGAGTGGCGTCGTAACATTTGCATCGCCTTGATGCCATGATCAAATTGCTTGTATGATGTGTGAAAGGTTTTGTATTTATGCCGCTCGCTATGTGTGAGCAGAGAGAGAGGGTCTCGATGGGCCTAGCCGAGTGTGAAATAAGGTTCCCGCCGATTGTTTTGAGAACAAAATTGTCATCAAGTACACTTGATGAGTTGCATGCCGTTAGGGATTTTATGCTAGCCAACCTTGTATTTATCAGCCATCATGTGTATTGTTGCTACTTATAAGGTGCGTTAAGTATGAGTTATTAGACAAGTTTGTTGCCGTATAATAGAGGAATTTGCAGCTCATGGAGGAGACACTGAGGAATTTTCTACTCATGGAGGAGCACCTAACCGACCGGTTAGGTCCGGTTAACTGCACCAAACAGAGAATAGGCTATTGATCGGGTTGCAAGGCCGTAGTTCCAACGGCACGTCCCGAACCGGCCGGTTTTGATAACTATGATATATATATATAACTTATTATTTTACACATTTATTACAACTAAAAAAAGGGAAAATAATCAACATTTACATATATGTGATCATATATACATATTTCATACCTTAGGAGTTGTGTCATACATCTATTCGACAAATTATTCATAACCTTTAAGTTCACCAGCTCTCTGCTATTGTTGCTGGTGAACTTAAAGGTTATGAATAATTTGTCGAACAGATGTATGACACAACTCCTAAGGTATGCAATATGTATATATGATCACATATATGTAAATGTTGATTATTTTCCCTTTTTTTAGTTGTAATACATGTGTAAAATAATAACTTATATAAGTTATTATTTTACACATGTATTACAACTAAAAAAAGGGAAAATAATCAACATTTACATATATGTGATCATATATACATATTGCATACCTTAGGAGTTGTGTCATACATCTGTTCGACAAATTATTCATAACCTTTAAGTTCACCGGCAACAATGTAGCAGAGAGAAGAGTTGCATTTGAGTGTTCAAAAAGTCGTTCACTTGACCTTTTAATCAGAGGTACATCATAAATACCGTCACTATCTCCACCATCATCATCTGACTCACCATACAAGTCTTGGAGCATTTGATTTGTCCCATCATTAATGTGAACTGTCTCATTACTGTCATCATGATCTACCTCCATGGGATCATTAAAATTACCTTCATCATTCGCTTCATGTTCTTTACCTTGTACAACATCATTTCCAATACTAATATTTGCTGCAATATTCTCTTGTACTGGTGCAACATCATCTAATCTACTACTATTTTGCTGTGGAAGCTGGTTGATCATCTACAAAAAGTTGGGGGGCAACTGTGCCTTTATGAAAATTACAAACATTAATAATTAAACATTAGTGCGCATATAAAAAATATTAAAATAATATAAAATTTTACGATATAATAAAAATGAATATAGATAAATAATTACCACGGGACGATAGCCATTTGATCCACCATCAATGTGCCCATATTTCCTACAATGCACTGTTGCTGTTGCTATTAAAACTCTAACATTATTTCTCATACAACATTTTTTACAAGGGCAATAAACTCTGCCATCACCCCTTTCACCCTTTTGAATTATTTTTCTAGCTCCAATGTTTTCTTCCATTGATGCAAATTATCCTATAAAGAAAAAAATAAATCTCTCACAATGGTGTAGAAAACCCAAGACTTGTTGAACTCAATGGGAGCTCAATATATAAGCAAAAAGAAAATAAAAGTGGGCATTTTACAAATTGTGAGCTTTTTACAAAATGTGAGCTTTTTACAAAATTGTGGGCTTTTTACAAATTGTGGGCTTTTTTTATTCTTAATGCATTTTCTGTAGAATACTGAACAGATTTGTCCAAAATTTCAGATGCAAACTGTAGTCTCTACTACGTTTAGAAAATTGGAGGTTTATAAAAGATAAACTGCGAACAAAATTGTACCACTATGATAAGAAGCTATCAGAAGCATTCCTTCTGCTTCACAAATGTGGAACTACCTTAATAATGCTTATGGTTGATATAAATATTAGAGCATGGAAGTTAAATGTAGTAGTTATGCTAAAATACTGAATAACAGCTTGAGAGTGCTCTTCAGATACTGTATGAATGCACCAAATTAAGGTTGTACCATTACTAAAGATAAATGGCCAAAAATAGTCAATTTTAATATCATAAAGTTATGTCTTTCTCAGTAGCAAACTAGGGATAGGATGGAAAATATGAGAGAACTAAGTTCCAAGGACTAAAAAACTAAGGCCAACATAGTTCTGCCTTGAATCAGAGACAAAACAAAGCTGCCCAAAAAAGTGTTTGAGAGCACCCATTGAAGCTCCTATATATAGCAGAGTCAACATTTTCCTATTGACCAAGTTTGTATAGTCAAAGCCACAACAAGATCAGATAGCCACGATCCTAAATGAGAACCAGAGCCAAAGCTAAGACAGATCCATGTTTAGCAGAACAAGACAACCATAGCAAAGGATTTGACCACAGAACCAGATCATGAGAGATAGCAAGATTCTTTCTTCCACTGTGGAAATGTAGAAACTGTACAAGGGCTTTGCTTCTAGCAGATTTCATTGTGACAGTAATTTCTATGGTGTTGTAAGCGCTCATTAGTAGAATCTTAAAGCCATTCTGGAATTCTTTTAACCTGGAGAGGGTTTTCTGTGGTTATAAATCCTCATGTTCAAATTCCATTGTCGATTGGTTGTGTTTGATATTATGTTTTTACTATCTGCAGTTGAATTTTCGCACGGAAAATTATCAGTCTAAAGCAGAGCAATTTTGCGATGTTTCTTTTTCTTCCTATTGTGAAGTATTTCGCTCAGAACTCTACTCGTTGTAACAGAGGTCTTGGGCATAGAACAGGGGACTTGGGTTTTTTGGAATCAAACTTCAGGTTAAGATGCTCATCTAAAGAATGGCACAGTGAGCCTTAGCATGGAGTTGGGAGTACCAATTTGAAGTGAAGGTAGGGCATTTTACAATAGACCAGTTAGATTTCTGGACCCTAATACAAAAGTTTCTTCTTCTTTCAAAACGTGTTTCTCGTTTTCTGTAACCAATGTGGGTCCTGTTCTTGTTTCAATTGGGGATGGATGAGAATTTTTTATTGCTCCAGATGATCACACTCTAGGTAGCCCTGGAGGCTATTTGGGGGTGATGAGTCCAATAGGTCTCAATGAACTGTTGCCCTTGCTGGGGAATACTATTGCATTGGAATTTGATACTATTTTGGATGTTGAATTCCATGATCCTAATGGAAACCAGTACCTTCAGCTCCAGTACCTGTTCACAAAAGAGGGTTCCATAGTCATTCATGCGTGCAGAGAGGGTGAATTGCAGGCATTGCAACAGGAGGTGTTTTTGTTGTTGCATTGGCCACTAGATTGTTTGTCTGGTTCTATTACAAGCGCAGAGTATTGAAAAGGACAGACAAATTTAGTTCAGATATTGTGAAATTGCCTCGGAAATTCACCTACAAAGAGCTCAGCAATGCTACGAAAGACTTTTTTTGAATGTGATTGATAATCGATAATTGCAAGCAAGGGTAATCCCCTTTTGAAACCCAAATTTCTGAGCATTTTCTAAAACCTGATGACGGATTCATTGTAATGAACAAGCGCCTAGGTCCATATTACGTCCAAATCTACCAAGCACCAAGATCTATAAAAAAAATTCCACAGTATCTGCGAACTAAGAAGAAGAGGCAGAAAATGTGTTCTGCTTACCTGTTCGAATAGTGGTTGGGGTTTACCACAGCAAAAATTTGACAGAGCCCATGTAGCATTTTGTATCATTGAAATTCTGGCAGTATCATTCAACTGGGCAAGCACCTGCCTCGGAGCTCGATGACTGAGGGCAAGATCCATAAATGATGCAGAGTCTCCAGCAATATTTCCCAAATCCCAAACAGCCTTACACGAACACCATTTGAACTCAAAGTTGGGTAGTAGTTTTTTAAATCAAATTCCAAAATTACAGACGTATAAAGATAGTTGGGAAGAATAATTTTATGACTCTAAAATGAATGTGCTACCTGTTCTCAAACATTATCATTCCCAGAGGTAAAAAGTTCCAAAAATATAGGCAGTGCCCCGTAATCAATCACAACCTTTGTATTCTCAGAGGCTCCAAAAAAACCCAAGTAGGGTCAACCCTACTACAGGAGGAAGGGCCTGCAGTAAGAACTTACCATTTTGCAAGAACTGAGGGCGAATGCTGTTCTGCAAGAGCTGAGGGCGAATGCTGAGGTCGAATGTTGTTCTGCAAGAGATGAGGGTGAATGCTGAGGGTGAATGCTATTCTGCAAGAGCTAAGGGCGAATGCGCGTGTAATATCAGACGTTAATGTAGTTTTTTAAAAAATCATTTTTATGTAGCGCGCACTTGAATTTTAGCTATTCAAATCATTTTTATTTACATTTGATTTTTTGCATTTCTAATCCAAGTGACAAACAAATTTCTACAAGAGGTTGAAATTTTTACTAGATAGCCATGAAAGACTAATTAAAATGGCTTAAAATGCAAGTGGAACTTCAAAATAAATGTAACTGAAGGTTCTCTCAACTAAATTTTTGCAAAAGTGCTTACATTATTTAAGTTATCTAAGATATTTTTTTGTATGACACAATCAAAATTAAATAATGAAATAGTTGGGTAGTCTTATTGTTTCAAATTAGGACACAATTTTCAAATGGTGATGAAGTTTCATGTGATGATTAATTGACAATATTCTCCTTTCCTATCCCTGAAAAACTATACAAGGTTCCATGTTGCCACATGAAACCCTAACTCATGTAGCAGCATAGGACCAGTCCTCCATTTTTCCCGTCATAAGGCATTTTGCACATATTTGATGACTAGAATTTGTGGATTCCCATTTTCCATGAGGTGCTATGAAGGATAGAAGACTTAATTTTGACGTTTGAAATTTTTTCAAAAACGTTCTTACACCCTTTAATTTCCACATACCATTAATTTTGCAACACTAGTCCTCTTCGCAATTGCAAGGCTGTACTCAAAAAGTAAGGAAAGTTACTTTTTTGGCTCACTCAATGATCCAGGTGGATATTGGTGGCCACCCGCCTATTCCACTTGGGGCCCCACCATTGTCTCTTTCAGTTTTTCAGTTTCAGCACAAATTACTATTTTTAGCAGCTTTTCGGGTCCTGAACTTCCAGAGCCGTTTTGAGGCCCTAAGCGACGTTTTTTGGACATCGCACCTCCAGCAAAAATCATTTTGTATCATTCCATTTTGGAATTATATTCATGGCAAAAGTTGTAGTCCTTGGATAGATATTTCTAATGATGTATCATGTGCGTCAAACAGAGATAGTATGCCAAAGTTACGTCCCTGGGAAGTTGAAACACCAATTTACCCAAACGGGGCCCATAGTTTTGGCGCTTCATCTCCTAGGGTTAGGTTTTTGGATATTTAGGGTTATCCATTGTTTCTCAATAATAAATAGGCCCTTGACCATCATTGTAACCCAGTTCAGAGGCCTGTAGCCGTCACATTTCTCCTTAGAGATAGCTACCAGTGCCCTAGCTAGTTTTATTTCCATTCTGTCTATAAGCAAATTTCAGTTCTTTGATATTAATAAAATGAAGTGTTATTTCCGTTGCATCTCTGTATTTATGGTTATGTGTTTATTCTATTGCGTTCCTGCATAAATTTGGATCAGTGGTATCAGAGAAGTCTGCTTTTTCTCGATCCTTCTTTGCATGTCCCCAACGAGGTCGGGGTATAAGGAGTTAGGGCTCGATCTGGTGGAGCCTTTGCAAGATCAGCCTCGCAAACCCTGACGGACGCCCATGGGGGACGAAAAGAAATATGAGGGAGCGGGAGATCCTATCAAAATATTTCTCAAGGAGGCCCTCGAAAAACAAAGGAATGCGATGATGGATAACGTTGCCCAGATCCTTCAACTGCTCCCCACTGGTGGCGCATCTGTATCCAGCAGCCACTCTGGAGGTGTGACTCCTTTTAAGGTACAAGTATATTTTTACATTCCAATATTTGAGGGTCAAATAGATGCAGATGCCATAGATAGATGGTTGAATCTATTAGAAGGATATTTCTCGGTTCATGACTTTTCCGATAGGGAGAAAAATATTTTTGCACTCCTCAAAGCTGCCCCCCATGTCACTGGTGGGAAAGCCACTGTGAGAAAAAGGACAAGACATAACCCTCTCTGTTCTCAATCGTACCCACTTGGAATTCTTTCCGAGACGCCGTCAAGGAACAATATTATCCCGTGGGGAGCTATGAGGACAAGTACATATAATGGACCATGCTACGGCAACAAAGGGATAAAGATGTGCATGAGCTGATGAATTTGTTCCATACCCTGCGCACCAAGTTGGTTATCAAAGATTCAAAGAAACATCTGGTGCTAAAGTATCGTAGTTGTCTGCACAGATACATTCAAGAGGTAATGGAGTTCCTCGACATCTCCTCGCTTGGTACGACATACCGGTATGTTGCCAAGATTGAGCAGAAATTCAAACAGAAGAAGCGAGACTTTGGATCTACGAATCAAAAGCAAGGGAAAGCTGCTCCCAAACCACAGAACAAAGGACAAAGCCAAGGCACGGTGACTCAAGACAACCTGTCGAAGCCACAAGAAAATAACAACACCGCAAAGCCAAAGAAGGACACGAGAAAGTGGTGTGAGTTCCATAAGAGCTCCACTCGCAACACAAGTGAGTGTCGGGCCAAGCAGTCGCTGGTGGCCAAGATGCGGGCTTCTGATTCAAAAGCATGCTCTGACTCTGAATCAAAACCTGACAAGGGGAATGACAAAGGGAAACAGATTATTGATGCGGAGCCCAATGCCACTGTTTCCACTACAAAGATCCAGAAGGAGGAACATCTCTTCCACTCCTAGATGTGGGTAAATGGCTCCCCGGTACAGTTCATTGTCGAAAATGGGAGCCAAAAGAACCTCATTTCGGAAGATGCCATGAAACGGTTGGGTTTCCTGACCACAGCTCACCCACATCCATACAAAATTGGGTGGCTTCACCCAGGACAAGATCTCTGCGTCAACCAGTAGTGCCGCCTTCCCTATAGCATCAAGCCCTTCATGGATGAGGTATTATGCGACGTTGTTCCTATTGATGTTTTTGATATATTATTAGGACAACCATACTTGTGGAAGCGTCATGCGGTGTGTGAGTCTCGGCCTTGTGCTATTATTGTTACTTTGGTAAATAATTTGTACAGGATACTAGAGGTACCACCTCCTGCTACTATCTCTTTGGTTACTGCAAAACAATGCAGTAAGCTCATTTCCCAAACCAAGAAATTCGTTTTCCTGATGATCCGCTGTTGTGTAACCAGCTCCAAAAGAGAAGAAAAGAGATATAAACGCCTTAGAAATGAGCCACTTCGAGGGGGAAACCTCCAATACATTACATAAATGAACAATACTTGGATGATACAAATGAACAAAACCTCCTTCTATATATAGGAGTCCATGGGGCCATAATATAATCCTAGTGGGGCCATAATGTAATCCTAGCCGACCTAATAATAATAATGTAAGGGCACAATAATAACAATATGGGGGTTACAGGGGTACAATAATAACAATAAGGGGGGCTACACTAACATAATAAGGGGCTGCACTATTAATATAGGGACTTAACATGCCCCTCTCCTTCAAACAAGTGTTGTCCTCAACGCTTGATTATTTCTTGATGATTTTGTATAAAATTCTTATCCTCCCATGTGAAATATTCTACAGGAAAGTTCTTCCACTTGCTGAGATACTCTGAAATTGATCGTACTTGTCAATTTCTTGTTTCTATGACTGCTTCATAACTTCTTTCGATGTGATGTTGATCTTCCTGTTGTTTCATTAGATTCTGCACCAAAGTTGGGTTATCCTTTAAGAGTTGGAGAACTTGTTGTTGATGCTCGATGTGATCTTCCACTAATTTATCATCCATATTTGCTATTATTATTCTTCAAACCGTCCAAATTAGCCTCCTACTGGCTTTTAAACCATCTATTTCATCTTCAATTGCTCTCGTAAGATCTAAACCTGCCGCACTTGGCAACTGCACTCGATATCTCACACCGCAACTCTTCCTCTTCATGCGTCATAGTATAGCTTTCAAAAGCATTAATGGTGTTGAAACTATTTTTAGGGCCATTTTAGAATCCAATATTGGATATCTATTCTATTAATATTCCCTTGGAATCAATTCAACTTGATTCTTCAAACAAGACTTATGCAATTCGGAAAAAAAATACACACCTTTTACTAGCTTTTAGGAGATCGATATTGAAATTGAATTATCTCTGTAATTGAAAATCTTCGATATCTAAAATTTCGCCCTGTAGTAGCCCTTTGAAGCTTCTTTCAAATGCCACAGGTCTTACCTGATTTTGATTCTCCAAGACAAAGTTGTGTCTAATCTCCCACAATGACCTAATTCTGGACTGGTTCAGTAGAGCGAACTTGTACGACTTGTCACGTGTCACTGTTTTGTCCTTTGTCTCTGAAATTGATAGAGAAGAAACTAAAGGCCGTGTAATTGTGACCAATTTTGACAGCACTCCAATCCAATCTTCAGAGAGAGAGTTATTGAACTTTTCCCACGATCACCTCTTTGAGATGAAATTCAGGAGCCTGAAAAAGCACTACCTTCCACAGATCATATCTCCACAAATATTGTGAACCAAGATCTGAAATTTTTTGATGAATTTCCTCAGGATTTTAGCTTCGCACCATATGAATTTCAGATTCTGAACCTTCGTAGAAAAAACTTTATAGCGCAAATGCCACGATGACCTGTTTAGGAGCCTGAAAAAATACCTGACTTCCACAGATCATATCTCCGAAATTATTGCGAACAAAACTCTAAATTCTCATAAAAGTTTTCCTCAGATTTTCTTCGCACCTCAAAATTTCCCAGCTTCAAACTTCTGTAGAAAAAATTTATAGCGAAATGCCACGATGACCTGTTTGGAGAAGCGAAACCCTAGAATCCCAAAGCTCTGATACCAAATGTTGTGTAACCAACTCAAAAAGAAAAGAAAAGAGATATAAACGCCTTAGAAATGAGCCACTTCGAGGGGGCAACCTCCAATACATTACATAAATGAACAATTCTTGGATGATACAAATGAACAAAAACTCCTTCTATATATAGGAGTCCATGGGGCCATAATGTAATCCTAGTGGGCCACAATGTAATCCTAGCCGACCTAACAATAATAATGTAAGGGCACAATAATAAAAATATGGGGGTTACAGGGGTACAATAATAACAATAAGGGGGGCTACACTAACATAATAAGGGGCTACACTATTAATATAGGGACTTAACATCCGCCCCCAGGGCAAGAAGAAGACTATGGCCACAACCTCCAGAAAAGGCTCCTCTGCATGACAACAACAAATGGATAAGGTTGTGGAGGAGTACGGGGACATTTTCACCTCACCCATAGGGGTTCCTCTACACTGTCAAGTCAAGCACCCGATTGATCTGACCCCAGGTGCGCCGCTACCCAACGGAACGATCTATCGGTGCTCTGTTCTGGAGAACAATGAAATCAAGAGGCAGATTCAAGAGCTGCTGTAGAAGGGTCACATCCGACCAAGTTCATCGCCCTGTGGGAGCCCGATAATTTATTATTGTGAAATCATAGTTTTAAATTATCTCTTATTCTGTGAGTAATGTAATCTATTAATTGTAAGCAGATTCATTATAAAAATTCAAACTGATTTTAGCATGAATGATGACAATTTATATATTAATTGGTTTTTAAGAGTATTTGTATTATGTAGGAGCACTGGAAAGATAAATCAGGACTTCATTTTCTGTTTTCTTTATTTTATTGGGCTGAACTGGATAAAATTGAATATGAATAGTGAGTTAATTGGAAGATCAATGGGCCAAGGCCATACATCAACATTGACCACAGTGGGGAAGTATAAAAGCGTGGATATTCATGCAAGTATAGTTATTAATTTAATATCAAAGTTAACTCTTAGCTTCACTAAATAAATAGAAGGCAAAGATCTAGCATCAACTGAAATTCACGTGAAAAAGTAGATGAAAAATGTACAAACATCCAATTGAGAGGTAATCTATAATTATCGAGTAAGACTCTTGGCTATGCCTTGAAACTAAAATAATTCTCAATATTTTTGAATAATCATCCATTGGAATTTAGTAGGAAAACCATAGTAAATCATTGTCCAATGGCCATGCAAAAATATAAAAAAATTAATATTTTTTGGTTGTTTTTCAATAGGTGGACCATGATGGGACCACTGAGAAGGTGGGGGTGTTTTTTTAATCATGGGAGTGAGGTTTAGTAGATTGATAGTCAAGTTACCTTTCCCTATAAATTTTCTCCATCAAGTTATTCATTCATTGAACTTTGATTCATTCCTACTGTTTTGATACACAATCCAATCTAGTTGAGTCTTGAGTCTTCATTGAGAATGGCATTCATAGGTTGTGAAGAAAGAGGTTATCATGCACATGCACTCTTCTTTTCTTGGTATCTTTGTAACTATGTTCAGCCCGAGTTCTATATTTTAAAATTATCATAATAGTTCGTGATTATTAGGCTTTTATTTTGTCTTTTAAGAATTTTAATTTAATTATTATTAATCATTAAATTAAAATATATATATATAGTTATTTTAGTTATTAAACTTTCAATGGTACATCAACTTTCATACACGAGAAAATAGATACTGACAAATGGTACATCAGGGCCTGATTAATTTCTCTTAGCAATTTCAAATGGTATAACATTTAGTCAACAATAATCATCAATTTCTACACATAGAGACTAATTTCTCTGGAAGCCTAAGATTTCTTTGGCTTTTTATTCTTATAACTACATAGACATAATTAATAGAGAGATTGAGGACAGAAAAAAATCTAGCGCTTAGTCTCCACTACTCAACATGATTTTGTGAGAAATAATACATAGATTGATTTCTCTGAGTGCCTTAGCATTCTTTGGCTCATTTTTTTGAAATTCTTGAAATTCTTGAAATTGTTGAAATTCTTTGGCTCATTTTTTTATTCACAACAACAATAGAAAATGCACTGAGGATTTTTTCTTAGTCCGATTATGCAATTTTTATGAGACAGATTATGAAATATTAATAATAAACATAAATTTATTGCAATTTAGGGAAAGCTCATTCATTTTTTTTTCTTTATATTGGAAGGTTACTTGATTTTTGAAGTAATTTTTAGTAGATCATAGCATATATTGAGGAAATATTAGTTTGACAAGAATAAATTATTTCTCTTGAAACTTTAGGTATTAAAATTCGATGACACAAATATATCACATTCCAAAATCCAAAGAAAATGGAAGAGCGTTCAATTTTTTTAATCAAACTTTTATTGGTGAAGGGTTAATTTATTACTAGAACATCATTAATGAAGTGAAAAATTTTAAACGTAACGTTTATTGACTAGAAAAATAATGACCAAAACGTCAAAAAAATTGTGTGACGGGTAAAGAGAAATCCAAATTCCAACCCTGCCTGCCACTTGTTGGTGAGTGGAGGTTATTCACTTTTCATTTACAGCTTACCAGGTTACTCATGTTACAAATATTTTCACATGGCTCACTTTTAGGTGACTACTTATTGTACTTCTTCTTTATAAAGAACAATTGGTAGATAATTGTATATATTATTTGAAATCTATAACAAATCCAGGCAACAAAATTACAACAAATAGAAAATTATGAAAAAAATTCACCAGGGCACTACTAATGTGTGGATACCCTATCATTTCTTAGATCCTCATAACTTACCAACACCTACTATATTGGTATACAAATAATATGGCATTTACCTTAAGTATTTCATATGTATCTAGAAGTAAATAAGTTGTATGACAATTGTTATGGCAGATATAAGATGTGTATTATAGTTTATATTTCAATTTTTCTTAAGTAGCATGCATGTGCGGTCCATATAGTGACTACAATTACCAAATATATTTCAGTGAAGATGTGAAGATGATCTTTCATTAGGTCCTAATTACTTGAACCATCATTAATTAGCTTTCCAAATGAATAAAATATGTTAACAAATTAGTAAAAACTAGGAAAACAAATCATTCTTTAAAAAAATATGGCACAATGAGTCACACTCTGAGATTTATTTAATTACTCATCAAGTGTTGCTACAACATATATATGATCACCATTACCATAGAAATGGGACATGTGACCATCATTTTGGTTTCACCAATGACATTCCACATCATGAGCATTGTTTAGGGTTGATTGTGTTGATTTAAAAAAAAAAATCATTTATACATTTTATGGAAATTATAGACACAATTTATAATCACATTACAAGATCATGATGTATGGATATTCCTTATCATTTATTAGATACTCAAAACTTACCAACACCTAATAGATTGATATACACATCATATAGAATTTACCCCTATAATGCCACATGTATCCTAAAACAAATTAGTTGTATGGCAATTGTTATGGTGCATATATGATGTGTATTACAGTTTATCTTATAATTTTGTTGAAGTAGCATACAAAAATTTACATAGTGATATGAGAACCACTCTCTAGAGTATACATCGATTTTGTACACATGGCTTTTCAGTTGCTTTTTAAGATATATCATTGGTGATGCTCACATGATTATATAATGAACCATTAATTTGAACTATGAAATTATTCCTCACAACACACACATATTGATGAATTAATAATTTTTCTCATAATTTTTTTAATCTATTTTGAAAAAAAAAAAAAAACTATATATAATTATTTCTAAGAAGAACAAGAGAGAGTTCCTTACCATATCTTCGTAAAACATATAATAGCGACGTTTGGAGGCAGCCGTCTAGCGACGCTTTGGGGCATAGTGTCGCAATTGCGACACTTTTTCTAAGTGTCGGTATTGCGACACTTTTCTCTAAATGTCGGTATAGCGACGATTTCCCAAGATCAATGGCCCAAAGTGAACCCGATAACTTACCTTTTCCCCGCACCTTTCCTTTTGATCGTGGCCGTTCGCTCGTTGAATCCAGATCCGACGGCGCTAATACATTTCCGCGCTCATAAAGTAATCGTTTGATGTTTTGGAAAAGCCGCGCGAAATGGGTGGTTTTTCCAAACCACCCGCGCTTACGTGTCGCCACCACGTTGTATCGCATTCGAAAAGCTAGTTTCCGCTTACCACCATTTACCCTCGTGAATACCACTGGCGGTATTCCCTAAACCTCACCCGTTTAACCCGAGTTTAATGTCATTTAACTATGGTTATACCATCGTTTAATACATTAAAATTATATTTTTCATTCAAATTTTCACCTTTTCGCTTTAAACCTGTAAAAACATTGCAGAACCGTTTTTCCTCAAAATCACGCCATTTGAACCCTAAGAAACTTTGCAGAGCCATTTTCAACCTACCAGTACCATTTTTCGACGCCCATTGCCCTGAATTTCCATTACAAAGTACTACATTGTCCTCTGCGAAGCCATTTTCCAAAAATTGAAGACTAAGCACCTCTGCAACGTCTTCAACCGAATTCCACTGGTTCTCTTGGTACTTTTATTCGAAGTTTCCCTCTGAGATTTCAAAATTCCTGTCGATTTCAAATAATTACCAAAGTTACTGCAAAAAAGTGTCCATTTTTCAGGGAAAACTCTGTCAAAATTTCCCTGGAATCCCTAATTGCCCTTTCTCGCAGTTTTTTCCATACCCTGGTCCGTTTTGCTGTTGAAATTGATTTTAAATACACGTTCTGAGCTTTAAATTCCTTGCATTTCCTAAAAACCCTGCTCAGAAACCCCATTTTCAGTAGAAATTCGCCAAGAAACCCCTGTTTCTCGTAAAGGAACTTAGAAAACCATTTAAGCTTGCTTCGTTCATTATTAAAAATGACCAAGAAATAGGCAACCCCCAAGAATGAAGGCCCAAAATCTCAAAAGAATTCTTCTGCAAAGATTCCTCAGCCTATGTCCTTCAAAATCGACAAACCAACTCCTGTACTCATGGCTGATTCTACAGAAGTGGTCAGACCAGTCCAGCCTCTAGTCATTTCTCTAGAGAACAGCCCTTTAGTTGATCTGGACTGTAGAATACTAGACCCTAATATAGAATTTAACCTGTTTGATGTCTATAATTGGTGCTATGGAAAATCAGTGGAAAAGAGTGACAAAGATATTCCAATTTGGGAATCCAATATGCCTAGATATATTGTCCCTCTCACTCATTTTGTTCCTGAATTTATCACATTATTCCAAGCCCATTATATGCCAGAAAAAAGATGTATTGTAAAAAAAGAAAAATATATCATGTTTTACATCACCGAAGAGTCGATAAATTCCATGCTGCAAATGAATCATGACCCCAATTCTGTTTCCCTATCAATAAAAGATTTAACCCAACTACATCTTGACTTGGAGTTCAATACTAGATTCAAAATATACCAGAATTTTTGTCCAAATCAAGTTGATATTCCTAAGTTAAATCCTCCTTTCGACACCGTTGATTTCCCAGATGAAACTAGACAGATTGTCTCAATGGTCTCCTTCATACTAGGATACGCCAGTGATGAATTCACTAATGTGGCTATCCTAGGTTTTCTTTCAACTCTAAGCACTCGTCGATCACCATCCATTCAGTTCAATTTTGCTAGATTTATTGCTGAAAGTATGCATTATCAGTTATCCAGATTACCAGACGAAGGAGTTTTCAGATACTCCTCTTATCGACTCCACCTCTTCCTATATTATCAAACAGATAAGTTTCCAATTGAATGTGAGAAAGTTAATGCAGAAGGAAAATTTCTATCAGTAGTATTTTGGTCATTTATTCTAAGGAAATGGAACAGAAAGTATAGTTTTACAGATTTCAATGACTCATTTATAGCCCCTGCTATGTATCTCTTGGAAAAAGAGGAGATCCCTAGGATCAATGATGAGACAAGAAGAATTCTGCAGTTATCAGAGAGCTACAAAACTGGAGATTGGTATTTATATAAAAATCAAACAGAAATCAGAGTGTATGGCTCATCCTTGGCCCCATATAAGTTACCCAGATTTGTTACTACAAGAATATTTGCTTTAGAATATCTGAGACAACTATTAAATGTAGATGAAATCAACTTCATAGTTTTCAAGAAAAAGACCCAATTTAAGCTGAAAAATCAAATTGGGCCATTCATTGTGAATAACAGAGAAGCTGCCAATGAGATAAATGTCAAACTTAAAGAGTATAAGTTCCCATGTAGTTTTACATGGAAGTATGACCGACAAGGTATTTTGAGTGCAGCAAGGGTAAAATGTAAGTTTCATGTTTACTTGCATGATCCTAAGCCCCATATTGAAAGATATGTAAATAAAATTGAATGGGAGCCAAACACCCTATCTAGTTGAGATTGAACAGACAGTATAGGTGGTTTCTACAAGCAAAGATACTGATAATGTACATAAAAGAGACAGAGAAGGAGATAGTTTCATAGCTGAGACTATTGAGGACATAAAACTCAGAACTCCTTATAGTAAAAGAAGCAATTCAATAGAAGAAGAAAAGGACAAGGCTATAAATATTGATATAAATGATGAAGCAACAAGAATAGTCACTCAAACATTAAAATATCTTCAAAATATAAAAATTGGAACAAAAAAAAAAGATACAGTCATGAAGGAAAACCAGGCTACTGTCGATTTGCCTCCTTCTTCTCAGGAAACTAATAATACAGAGTCAGAGATTCAGATCAGATTCAGACAAATTTAAGAGAAGAATGAAGAGCTCAAGAATCAAGCTCATTCTAGATTTATTAAGGAAAAGCCTGGAAACAAAGAAAGGCTTCTTTCAGCATTTGATTATTCATCCAATAAATTGGTAATGTCATTCTTGAAGCCTACAGTGGCTGAGACAAAATCAGTGGAAGATTATTCCAAAATAGATCTTGAACTGGATGCAGATGCCATTCATGAATTCGATCAAATTGAATTTCATAGGAGCAATACTGAAATTCTATATTCCAAAATTGTCAGTAAAACTATGAAATCAATTAGGCTTGAGAAAACAGTGCTCAAACTCCAAAATCAAATGTGGTTGGACAAAGCCTCACTGTATGCTAATAATTTAAGAATAAAATAACTAGAAGATATAGTGATTGAAGCAGGGGGTGACCCAGCCAACATTGAAGGGGAAAAAGTCTTAATTAAACAGAAAAATGAGGATATAGTTGCTCTTAGAAAACAGTTGAAGTTTCCTCAGAGTGAAAACTCTCAAGCAAAAGAAATTCTACAGCAAAAAATAGAGAATGATGATTTAAAGCGGCTTGTACATCAAATGACAGATCCGATAAAAAACAATGGAAAGTCAAATAGAAGCTCTAATGAAAGATAATGAAGAACTAAGAAAAGCACAACCAATGGTCATTCCTACAGTGATCCCCACTCTAAACACTGCTATACCATCTACTTTGGTAGAAAAATTGGCACTGAAAGGAGTACTGCCAACTTCAGTGCCAATTACTTCTCTAATCTCTGCCTCTTCTTCTTCATCCTCACAGAGGAGCACACTACAAGACAAAGATAAAGAGATTCTTAATTTGAAAGGCACTATTAAAAATTTAGAAAAATCCAAAAATGATGCCTTGATTACTTCTAGAGGACATGAGAAAAGGGATGATCAACTACAAGAATAGGTAAAGATTCTGCAAGCACAAGTAAATCTTACAGATCAAGTGGCCTTTATAAAAAATAATTTATGGACCAAAATTATTGATGGCATTCATTCTCAATGGCCTTCAATTTGGATAATTTATGAACAGAGGGAGTTACTTCAAGTTTCTAGTGTAGAGATTGACAAGACTAAGAGGGAAATTGACAAAAAACCATCCCAAGCGATCCAAATCATAGCTTTTTTAAACAGTAAAACCAGGGAAGAGTTGGAAGAATTGAAAATTGTTGATAGAACAGAAACCATTCTTCAAATCAAAAAGGTCCTGAACAAAAGAAACATAATGAGTAATCTAGAGGACCGGTGTAAAGACATTAATGTATCCATCTCAAGATTTTTAGCCAAATACAAAACATTGTCAGAAGCAGGTTTGCCTGATATTCACGCATTGAATGACAAGTTAATGCCTCAGAAATATTATGATCTAAAAATTAGAAATCATGCAAAAGAGCAAGCCAGACAACAACTGCCTCAAGGATCACCAACAGGAAAAATACTTCTTCATTATTTTGAAAATATTTTCTTTTTAGATAATGAGATCAGGGATATGTTCACTATCAATCCTAACTTTGCCAAGTATACAGAGGCAGATGAAAGTTATAGAAAATTAAGACTATGAAGATCCCCTCTGCAGAAAAGTGGCAAGAATTCACAGAACTGCTGTGAATTTAATGGATAAAAAACATGAAATTCACTTGGAAATTCATTTTTTACTATTACCTCAAATGGTAAAAATATAGGGCTAAAGTGCACAACAACAATCAGTTCAAATTAGAATAATCAGTTTTATTTTTTCTTGTAAAAAGGTAACAACTTGCAAACTGTTTTGCAGCTGTCCCTCTTTTTAAGTTTTCTTTCCTATTTTTTATTAAAACATTATCTCAATTCCTGAGATATTTTGTAAACATTTTTTTTCATAAATACTTCACAATTCGAAGTATTCAATGTGAATGAAATTTCTCAAGACAACTATAGTTCATGCTCTCTACTTGGCATTTTAATGTTTTCTACTTTGTTCGTGCTCTCTACTTGGCCATTGGCCTGTGGGTGATATGGAGTTGTAATCTTGTGCTGAATGTGATAGTTTTGCAATGTTTCAGCTAATTTATTACCTACAAATTGTGGTCCTCCATCTGTGATTATGTCCCTTGGTAGACCATAGCACACAAAGATTTGGAAAAGAAACTATACTACAGAGTCCTCTGTAGCTTTTGAAAGTGCCTCTGCTTTGACCCACTTAGTGACATATTCGGTTGCAACTAGGATGTATCTTTTTTGGTTTGAGGGAGGACTAATAAGGCAAAAAAAATCAAGTGCCCAACGTTCAAATGGTTCAATCACTAGTTGAGGGTTCAAAGGCATTTCATCAGACTTCCCAGGGTGTCCTGCCCTTTGGTAGCTATCACAGGCCTGCACGAATTTTTTGGCATCTTTAAAGATGGTAAGCCAGTAATAGCATGTTCGTAAAACCTTATGGGTAGTTCTACGGTTCCCAGTTAGATCCCCTTCTTCAATCTTCTTATCTGTAGCTTAAGGATTCTTAAGTGCCCTTTTGCTCAGATTCCATCCACTCCATCAAATCAAGCCTATACATAGCCTTAGACGATCACCTATCTTGCCCTTAGCACATTTGCATCTCTGAGCCTTATTTCTTAGTTCTGCTTGCCTAGAGAGTTGACACCATTTCCCAATATTCTATTATATCCTTCTGGTTTACCTTGAAATCTCTTTATTCCCACCAATATTTTAAAATCAAACCCAAATACACAATCATAGCTAGTCTAATATCTGTTACTAAAACAGAGCTAAATCATACGAAGAGATCCCTCTCTAGAGTTCAAGAAGGCTAGATCTTGAATTCCCAAAGCAGTTCTTGGTTACCCCTGGTGTTCTTAACTACAAAAATCCCTATCCCACAACCTGAGAATTACTAGGGTGATAACAGGCCTTGGGGGTATTATGATCCTTGGACGAAACTCCCACAGCTAGAAGAGTTGACAGAGAAAATTGGATCGAGTACAAAGGTGTGGCAGGTGGGTTTTACCCTGTACCAATTGTTATGGTGCATATATGATGTGTACTACAGTTTATCTTATAATTTTGCTGAAGTAGCATACAAAAATTTACATAGTGATATGAGAACCACTCTCTAGAGTATACATCGATTTTGTACACATGGCTTTTCAGTGGCTTTTTAAGATATATCATTGATGATGATCACATGATTATATAATGAGCCATTAAGTTGAACTATGAAATTATTCCTCACAACACACACACACACATATTGATGAATTAATAACTTTTCTCATATAATTTTTTTAATCTATTTTGAAAAAAAAAAAAATTGTATATAATTATTTCTAAGAAGAACAAGAGAGAATTCCTTACCATATCTTTGTAAACATATAATAGCAAGAAAATTAATCTATTGAAATTTCATTTCCAAACATATTCATGGAGTAAAATGAGGATTAAAAAGAGATATTTATGAATTTACTTATAAAATCACCTCATACAAGTGTAAATGTCCAATATTGATAAAATTTATTTATATATGATAAATAATAAACCTTTATCTCACATGTATCATATAATCTTATAAACAAACAATTGCATCGGGGGTGAAATCCTCAAAACTTTTAAACTGTCTAATGTATATGTACCTATTTAAAGTATTCGGGGCCCACATTACAAATTCCGAAAGTGAAATATTTGCGCATATGTTATATATGAGCCAATGGTTTAAATAACTATCAGGCGGTGAAACAAAACTTATAACAAAATATTAATAAAACTATATCAGACGTTCGGACTTCAAAAAAAATAAACCCGATTTCAATCACAAATTCGCGTTCCAAAATAGCCTGCTGATGTCACCCTAATTTGTGACGTGAAAACTTCATAGAATACGCCATATAAAAAATTGGGTCCGTTTTTTGGCTTTTCATATGGAGGAAAACTGTGATGCGAAAATAAAATTAATTCTGCCCTATAATGTTTCGGGTCCGGAATTCCACAATGCAGATGGGCCAAAAAATAACTCGATCGAATTGCCTACTTCCATGTGGATGGCTGATTTGGTCTGTGGTCTGTGGGACCACATTCTTCCGAATTAAAATCTCCCGCGTTTACTATTAAATTGCTCTGTTTCCAAAACAATACAACACTCTATTTTTAAGTGTGCAGGGACTATGATTTCAAAACCAAAATGGATTGTTCATCAGTTTTAGAAAGTGGTTGTTTGACAGAGCCATTCAAACATATTTAGAAAGCAGCCAGAGGACAGGGTAGTTGAAATTAATATTTCAAAATCCCTCATTCACTGAGAATACCCTCCTTGGTGCCTTCTTCGCTGGACTACGATGTGTTGATCAATAGTCGTGAACCCAATGTCCGTTTCTTCGCCAGGAATCTTCACAACAGTCTTGTTTCCAGAGGATTGCGAGTCTTTCTGGATAGCATAGAATTGCAGGCTGGACAATCCATACCTTCAAAAATCAAAGACAAAATTAAAGGAGCCTCTCTCTTTATTACTATTTTCTCTCCAAATTATGCGCAATCGCAAAGGTGCCTCCATTAACTACTCCTCAAGCTGCTCTGTAACCTGACCATTTTTGCAAAGGCATATAACTTTCGTTTATTGCATATAAGTGTCGTTATACCGACGGCGGCCAGAGCATCACTGACGGATCCCTCTAAACGTTGTAATTGCGACACTTATACATTGTGTCGCAAACAAAGCGTCGCTATTGCGACAACTACCTCCAAACGTCGCAATTGCGACACTTAGACATTGTGTCACAATTGCGACGTTTGGAAGCAGCCGTCGCAATAGCGACGCTTCGGGGCATAGTGTCACAATTTCAATGTCTTGCTTGAAATGTTGCAATTGCGACACTTTGTCTAAGTGTCGGTATTGCGACACATTTCTCTAGATGTCGGTATAGTGACGATTTCGGGCAGGATTGAAAAAATTTGGGGAAATTTCCGACATTTGGTCAAAAGTGTCGGAACCAAGTGTCAGAATTTCTGCCAAATGTACTAGTGAAATGTTAGAAAATCGATGGATGAGTGACTATGCGACCTGCGACTCGGTCGCAAGGTCGCCAAGTCGTGAAGTCGCAAGAAGACAGGAAAAAGAGCGATTGGCGACATGGAAACCTAGCGACTGAGTCACAGGGTCGCATAAGTTGCAGGTCGCGCTAGGGCTTGCTAGGGTTTTGATGCGCACCGCGCGGAGCCTCTTTCCATTTAAATTCAACATCACAAGATTAAATGAGCCCGGAAAGAGGAGGAGGAGATATTTTGGAGTAGGATATAGGCCATGGGAGTTTGGATGGGAGCTGTGGTAAGGTCAGGAAAGTAGGGTGAATGTTAGGACCAAGAAGGGGAAGCCCTAAGTGTCAAATGAAAATAATGGCCAAGACAAGGGGCCATTTAAAAGCTGGGGAAAGTAATTTTAGGGAAGAAAAATCATAAAAGGAAACAACAGGAGGGAAATGACAACTTACCCGGGAAAATCGCGCGCCAGTCAACTTGTCAGAGGCGTTTTTTCTTATCTATCGAACGTGCATAATGCGACCTAGCGACCTCCTACTTATAAAAAGGTCACACGTGTGGGCCCTTAATGAGGTCGCAGGGTCGCATCGCGCGGTGATCTAAGAGAGATGCGACCGCACGACCTTGCGACCTTGTGACCTTAGGGTCTCGGGGTCATGATTTTCTATAAATTCAGAAATTTGTGACTCAGCGACTTAACCCTCCCTGAGCTTAACTTTTCCTTATGCTCAAGGGGCTCCAAAAAAAAAAATTTAAGTGTGAATTTTTGGAGGGTGTTGTAGAGGCTACAACAAATGGAGATTCACTGGTCAGACTCAGATTCTTTGCCAATGGTTCGCCCTGGTGGGGGAGGGAGGGGCTTTTACTAGCTATTATATTCACTTTAGGGTCTCCACTCCCTTGCCCTAGGCACCTTGCAAGGTTACTTGGCCTGCTAGCTTGTTTGGGTGCTGGTTAACCGAATTTCATTGCTTCAGGTTTCTAGACTGAAAGGGTTGGAGAAATCTAGGTGGCCACAGTGTCCAGTATGATTATTTTTTCCTCATCGTGTTTCTCCGCTACCTGTGAACCTCTCGGTCCCGGCTGAGTCACTGCCTAGGAGTCATGAATGTTGCTCCGCTGCCAGTGAGCCTGGTCAGTACCCCGGTGGAGTCGTCACATCTCCTCTCTGCACAGGAAGCATTTCTTAATCCTTTACCCTTTATTGGTGTGCTATTGCACTTATTTTGAATATGCCTAAGGCACTTATTTAGATGTGCTCATGGCACTTATTTGAGCAGGGAAATTTTTTTTTTTTTTGCCTGGGCGGATGAGGGATCCCAACTTATTTTACTTGCAGAGAGGTTGCTCCTGGTCTGATATGAGGACTTTTGTTTTTCCCGGATGTCCTGACGTCACCTGAAGTTAACTCTGTTCCCTTTCGATCTAATCGCCACTGTATCAAAATTTCTTCTCGCTGACACCCTTTCAAACTTGCTAGGTGAGCTCCCCATGCTTGATGGCTTGAGATAGATCATGTACTACCTTGGGGTGCCAATTATAATCCATCTTTTACCACCTTCATGTTTTTTAGGTAATTTTTCCCATCAGCATAGAACCTGGTATAGTGTGCCAATTGCGTGGCTCCGACAAGGCCTTCCGTCTTTCAATTTTATTTTATTTTTAAAGGAAATTAAAGAAGACACTATGGTACAACGGTAGAGCAGCCCCCTGAGGGCTACTAAGTGAAATAATTTTTTAGGTCATGCCCATTTACCGGGAGGACCTCGACTCTTCCCTGAAGAGTTTGCAGTCTAAACGTGTGGGAACCCAATTTCTCCTTGACCTGGAAAAAACCTATCCATAGTGCTTGGAATTTGGAATGTTTTCCCTTCTCTTCGTGAGCTTTATCCCACTTAAGTACTAGGTCTCCTACTTGAAAATTTTTACTCTCTGTGGATTTTTTATCAAACCATCTCTTGATCTGACTCTAGTGGATGGCGAACTTTCCCGGGTTTTTTGCCTTTCTTCCTCCAACTTCAGTAGTGTGTCGATTCGGGTCTGCAACGTGGGGCATGGGGTACCATGGCTTTCTTGGGATAAATGAAGGACAGGGAGAGACACGTGGCGAGGAAGGACTGCTTCTTTTCCATACACAAGAAAATACGGGGAGGTGCCAAGTGAGGATTTGCATGTGACACGGTCGGCCCAAAGAGCATTGTGAAGGGCATTATGGCAGTTTCGCTGGTGGGTTAGCAGATTCTTCTAAATGATGTGGATAATATTTTTATTAGTTGACTCAACTAACCCATTTCCCTGAGGATAATAAATTTTAGAATGTTTAAGCACAATACCGTTTTCCAGGGCAAAATGTTGTGTAACCAGCTCCAAAAATAGAAGAAAAAAGATATCAACGCCTTAGAAATAAGCCACTTCGAGGGGGAAACCTCCAATACATTACATAAATGAACAATTCTTGGATGATACAATTTACAAAACCTCTTTTCTATATATAGGAGTCCATGTGGCCATAATGTAATCCTAGTGGGCCACAATGTAATCCTAGCCGACCTAACAATAATAATTTAAGGGCACAATAATAACAAAATGGGGGTTACAAGGGTACAATAATAACAATAATGGGGCTACACTAATAACAATAAGGGACTATACTAGTAATATAGGGACCTAACATGCCCCTCTCCTTCAAAAAAGTGTTGTCCTCAATGCTTGAGTAGCTCTCGGTGCTTCTGTATAAACTTCTCATCCTCCCATGTAGAATCTTCAATGGGTAAGTTCTTCCACTTGATGAGATACTCTGAAATTGATCGATTCCGTAGTTGTCGAGTTCTTTTTTCCATGACTGCTTCAGGTTCCAATATGATTTTCCCTTCCCCATCAAGTTCTGGCAATACTGTTTGAACTGGAAGATCTTCACCTATAACCTTCTTTAAGCATGAAACATGGAAAACCGGATGTACTCGCGAAGAAGCAGGAAGCTCCAATTTGTATGCCATAGTACCAATCTTTTGCAACACCTTGTAAGGACCATAGTACTTTGGCGATAATTTATTATCCTTCTTTGCTTGCTTGAGGTACATTTGTTTGTATGGTTGTAGCCGTAAAAATACCCAATCTCCTACATCAAAACTTCTCTCGCTACGATGTTGATCTGCCTGTTGTTTCATTCGATTTGTGCCAAATTCAGGTTATCCTTTAAGAGTTGGAGAACTTCTTGCTGATGCTCGATGTGATCTTCCACTGCTTGAACCTTCGAATTTTCCCTTAAAGATGATGTGATGGATGGTGGATGATATCCATAAAGTGCCATAAATGGGGTCATTTTTGGTGCAGTATGGAAGGAAGTGTTATACCACCATTCAGCAAGAGGTAACCACTTGACCCATTGTGTTTGTTTATCAGATACAAAAAAACGAAGATATCCTTCCAAACATTTATTTACAATCTCAGTTTGACCATCAGATTGAGGATGATAAGATGAGATATGAGCTAATTGAGTACCCAAACAAGAAAATAACTCCGTCCAAAAATTTCCAGTAAAAATGGGATCTCTGTCGCTCACAATAACCCTTGGGCTTCCATGTAGCTTTGAATTCTGTCCATAAATGTAGTAGCAACTGTACTTGCTTTAAATGGATGAGATAATGCACAAAAGTGTGCATACTTGGTAAGTCTATCAACTACCACCATGACGACACTCTTTCCTTCGGACTTAGGTAAACCTGTGATAAAATCCATTGAAATATCCTCCCAACGTTGACTTTGAATGGATAAATGTTTTAGAAGTCCCGGGGTCTTAATTGTCTCAACTTTATTCTACTGGAAAACCAAACATTCCGCCACAAACTTTTGAATATCAGATTTAAGGCCATCCCAAAAAAATTCTTTCTTCACCCTGTGGTAAGTTTTTAAAAATCCTGAGTGTCCTCCCAAAGGAGAAGTGTGCAATTCCAGAAGAATATTTTGTTTTAGTTGGGAATTCTTACAAAGATATAAGCGATCTTTGTACCATAAGGAATCATTTTTCCAACTAAATGTATCAGATGTACTAGGATCTTGCCGCAACTTTTGAATGAGTGTCCATACATCTTTGTCCTTCTTCCATTCATCTCTTGCTTCGGTTATCCAATCTGGTTGGATAATAGAAATGGCACAAAGCAATGCTTCCACCTCTTCATTCTTTCTTGAGAGTGCATCTGCAACAACATTAAGCTTTCCTTTTTGTAGATTATTTCAAAGTCATAACCCAACATCTTTGTGACCCATTTTTTCTGCTCTTTTGAAGATAGTCTTTGTTCCAAAAAGTGTTTAAGACTATCATGATCAGTTTTTACCTTGAAGTGTCTTCCCATTAGGTAAGTTCGCTATTTCTTTAGTGCATGTAGTATTGCTAACATTTCCTTCTCATAAATAGGTTTCTGTAAATACTTTCCTTTGATTGGACGACTTTCAAAAGCAATGGCTCTTCCTTCCTGCATTAAAACTGCACCAATTCCATTTCCTGAGGCATCACATTCCACAATAAAGGTTTTTGTGAAGTCTGGCGTAGCTAAGACCGGTGCTAGGCACATTGCCTCTTTAAGATGTTCAAAGGCCTTAGTTGCTTCAGGAGTCCATGAAAATGCATCTTTCTTCATTAATGTTGTTAGAGGTGCTGTTATTCTCCCATAATTCTTAACAAACTTGCGATAATACCCTGTTAACCCGAGAAATCCTCGCAACTGCTTTATGGTTGTGGGGACTTTCCATTCCTTAATGGCTTTAATTTTGTTAGGGTCTACCTTAACACCCTCGTGAAATACAATATGACCCAGATATTCCACCTCTTGTACTCCAAAGAAACATTTGGATGCTTTTGCATATAATTGTTTCTCCTGCAATAGTTTGAGCACCCTGTCAACATGTTGAACATGATCCTTCCAAGACCTGCTGTAGATTAGTATATCATCAAAAAATACTAGCACAAATTTTCTAATGAAGGGTTTGAAAATGGAATTCATCAACCCTTGAAATGTATAAGGTGCATTGGTAAGGCCAAAAGGCATGACCAAAAATTCATAATGACCCTCATGAGTTCGAAATGTTGTTTTCGGAATATCTTCAACCTTCATTCTAATTTGATGATATCCTGAACGAAGATCCAACTTGGTAAAATAAATTGCTCCATGTAATTCATCCAATAATTCATCAATCACAGGAATGGGAAAATTGTCTTTAATGGTGAGCTTATTGAGCTCCCTATAATCCGGACACATTCGCCATGATCCATCCTTCTTGTGTACCAATACTACAGGAGCAAAGAAAGAACTTTGACTAGGTTGAATTATACCCGCCTCTAACATTTCTGCAATCATACGTTCAATTTCGCTCTTCTGGAAGTAAGGATATCTATAAGGCCTGATGTTTGGAGGAACACTTCCTGGAATCAAATGAACAGCATGATCATGATCACGAATAGGTGGGAGTCCTTTGGGAGTTTCAAACACCTTGGAATGATTGTCCAAGACTTGTTGGAGATCTGCAGAAATAGATGATTTTGATGTCGGAACTTCTAGTGAGCATAATTGTGCAATTATGCCTCGTTGTTCTTTATTTAGAAGCTTTTTCATGACATTAGAGCTTATTATCCTTCCTGGCTTCCCTTCAATACCCCGTAATTCGACTTCCTTTCCTTCTGAAAAAATTTCAAGAAAAGTTCTTGAAAATTAAAAGCTACCGTCCCCAAAGATTGTAACCATTGTACTCCTAGTACAACATCAGCACCTCCCATAGGAATGGAAAGCATTGGACTAGTCAATACATATTCCCCCATGGTTAGCTTGATATTATGGCATTTTCCAGAGCAATTTATAGTTCCTCCATTTGCAACCACCACTTGACATTCTGGTGCTGGGTATAGGAAACAATTTAATTCCTTGGCTACCTTATAATGAATAAAATTATGGGTGCTACCCGAATCAATCAACACTATTACCCTTTTCTTTTTTATATGTCCTTCTATCTTGAGAGTTTGAGGAGTGGTAATTCCTGCCAGTGCATTACACGATATGGTCGGATTCATTTCTTCCTCTTCTAGGGGTGGTTCCTGGTGTATATCCTCTTCTTGCTCATTTTCTTCTTCTTCTTCACAATCTATGTAAAATAATTTCTTCTCAGCACACTTATGACCTTTAGTGTATTTGCTATCACAACTGTAGCAAAGCCCTTTTGCTCTTTTTTCTTCCAATTGTCGTGGTGTCAACCTTGTAGGTTGTGGAAATCTAGGCGTAGCAACACTTCCTTCTTTATAGAATTGAGTGGTAGGCTTCCTTGTCGCCATAATTTTACATTCAACTTTTCTTGCCAACCCGAATGCCTTCTCCAATGAATCAGGTTCCAAAACGCGAACTTCATGTTGGATGTTATCCTTTAAAGTGCCTATGAAGAGATCAATCCTGTGTTCCTCTGGAATATCAGTTACCCTTATATTCAATTTTTGGAAGTCCTCAATATGCTGCCCCACTAAAACCTTTTGTTTGAGATTTATCAATTGGCTAAAGAAGGTGTTGCTCTTTGTATCCTCATAATGTGCTATCATTTCCTCCGTAAAAATTGACCAAGTGACAATTTTTTTACGGGAGTAAAGCCATCGATACCATACAAATGTATTTTGTTCTAAATTAAAAGTTGCAATGCGTACCTTTTGTGTGTTTTGTACATTATGGAGATCAAAATATTGCTCCATCTGTAGTATCCATGTTACAGGATCCTTTCCATCAAACTTCCTCATATCCATTTTTGGAATATGGTGGTTCTTCCTGCCAACATTCGAGTTTATGAAATCACGATTAACATTTATTTTATTCTCATCATGAGGTTCTTCTACTATATTTCCGCCATTCGGAATCGTTTCTTGTTTTAAGCTTGTCATCAAGCCTTCCATGTATGCTTTTAGATCATTATTCATGTTTTCCATGTTGTCTTCCATGTTTTCATTGATCTTAGCTTCCATGTCATCAATCTTAGCTTCCATGCCTACTTCCATGCCATCCATCATAGCTTCCAAACCATTCATATTAGCTTCCACACCTTTCTTCAAACCATCCATATTAGTTTCCATGCCTTTCTTCAAAATTTCCATTTCATTTTTTGTTGTTCTTTGTGAGAGCGAAATTTGTTGCACTTGCTCTCGTAATTTTGATATGTCATGTTGCCATTCTTCGTCTTCATGAGTCACAGTAGAGCCTTCTAAAGGCTTAATGGGAGTTGAATTCTTTTTAGGGTCCATTTTAGAATCCAATACTGATATATATTCTACAATATTCCCTTGGAATCAATTCAACTTGATTCTTCAAACAAGACTTATGCAATTCGGAAAAAAATACACACCTTTTACTTGCTTTTTAGGAGCTCTGTATTGAAATTGAATTATCTCTGTAATTGAGAATCTTCCATATCTAAAATTCACTTATGTAGTAGCCTTCTAAACTGTATTTCAAATTCCACAGGTATGATCTGATTTGGATTCTTTAAGACAAAGTTATTTCCAATCTCCCACAATGACCCAATTTTAGACTGGTTCAGTAGAGCGAACTTGTATGACATGCCACGTGTCACTGTTTCATCCTTCGTCTCTGAAATTGATAGCCAAGAAACTACAGTCCGTTTAATTGCAACCACTTTTTACGGCACTCCAATCTGATCCCCAGAGAGAGAGTTATTGAACGTTTCCCACGATCACCTCTTTGAGATGAAATTCAGGAGCCTGAAAAAGCACTAGCTTCACACCATATGAATTTCAGATTCTGAACCTTCGTAGAAAATTTTTTATAGCACAAATTCCACGATGTCCTGTTTAGGAGCCTGAAAAAAGACCTAACTTCCACAGATCATATCGCCGACAATATTGCGAACCAAGCTCTGAAATTTTTAGAAAAAAATCCTCAAGATTTCAGCTTCGCACCCTAAAAATTTCAGCTTCTGAAGCTTCGTAGAAAAAAATTTATAGCGAAAATTCCACGATGACCTGTTTGGAGCAGCGAAACCCTAGAATCCAAAGCTCTGATACCAAATTTTGTGTAACCAGCTCCAAAAATAGAAGAAAAGAGATATCAACGCCTTAGAAATAAGCCACTTTGAGGGGGAAACCTCCAATACATTACATAAATGAACAATTCTTGGATGATACAATTTACAAAACCTCCTTTCTATATATAGGAGTCCATGGGGCCATAATGTACTCCTAGTGGGCCACAATGTAATCCTAGCCGACCTAACAATAATAATTTAAGGGCACAATAATAACAAAATGGGGGTTACAAGGGTTCAATAATAACAATAAGGGGGTTGCACAAACAATAATAAGGGACTATACTAGTGATATAGGGACCTAACACAAAATCATACAATTTAAAAGATGAAAATTAAGTTGCATTATCAAAAACAAAGGAAGTTGGAATGCCAAACCTGGTGATGATAGAATGAGTGACAAATTTTATTACCTCTTGATCATTGATTTGACATAAAGGTACTTCTTCAACCCACCTAGTGAAATAATTGGTAGCAGTGAGAATATACCAGTGTTGTTTGGAGGAGTGAGGTAAGATTTCACCAATCACATCCAAACCCCACAGTTGGAAGGGTTTCTCCACTGCCACTTACTGTAGGGGAGCGGCCGGTCGCGCTTCCTGTTTTACGAACTTCTGGCACTGAGTGCACTTCTGAACATATGCATGGAGATCTCTGAAAAGGGTTGGCCAATAGTATCCTATGCGTAATATCTTGTGGGCGGTGGTATCGCCTGCAAAATTCCCTCCAGCTATTCCATCATGCAGCTCGGTCAAGATGTTCTGTGCTTCATCATGTTCCAAACAGGGTAAGAGAACTCCATCATGATGTTTCTTGAAAAGCTAACCCTGGATCAGCAGGTAAGATGCAGCCTTGAGCCTTATTGTGCGTTTCTTCCGGGCAGTCAAAGCAGGGTCCAAGACGCCATGGGCTAAATATCCCAAAATTTCAGAGTACCAAGAATGACTTCTCTGCTGAGGTGCGTGGTCACTCTGATACATATCAATTTCCTGTTCCCAACACTCTTCTTCGACCCCATGCGAGCTTGCAACCCCCGCAGCCATTCAGCAGAGTCCTTATCCTTTGACAGTGTGTGCTGGCTTAAACTCCAGGTCATACTCTTGAAGACATGCCACCTAGTTTCCTCGTCTCTCACCTAGCTCATGCTGCACAAACAGTGAACAGACAGCTGGGTGGGGGACAAAAACTGTGACATGGTATTTTAGGATGTATGGCCTGAAATTGTTGACTTCTTTGTAGACTATGTAAGCCTACTTCTTGATTTCAGGGTAGTTCAATTCAGCTCCCTGTAAACCAGTACTCATGAAGGATATAGGTTGTTCATCATTGTTGTTGTCTTTCTGCGTGAGGACAGTTGCAAGTGATGAATCCGAAGTGAAAGTGTACAGGATAAAGCTTCTGCTAAAATCTGTACTTTGGAGGGAGGGTGCTTCAGCCATAGCCTGCTTGATTTTGTTAAAATATTCCTTCTCTGGTAGATTCCATTTGAAAATTTCATTCTTCTTGATCATCCCCTGCAAAGGCCTAACTATTTGGGAAAAATCACATATGAACTTATGTACAAAACTGATTTTCCCAAGGAAATATTGCATGGCCTTTTTACTGCAAGGGGGTGGAATCTGGGCAATGGATTTTGCCTGATCGGGATCTATGACAATGCCCTGCTTAGCTATAATGTGGCCCAAAAAATTCCCTTCTGCCACGGAAAAAACACTCTTCTTCGGGTTAAGTGAGATCCCATACTTCCTGCACCTTTCAAAAATTTGCTTGAGGTGGCATAAATGATCGCCCCGGTGTTTCGAAAACATGGTGATGTCATCCAAATAGACTACCACGCTCTGCCCTATCAAACCATGGAAAGCTATATCCATGGCCCGTTGGAAAGTTTCCCCAATGTTTATTATTCCCAAGGGCATGCATCTGAAAGCGAACGTTCCCCATTTAGTCTGAAAAGTAGTTTTCAATCTGTCTGGCTCAGCTACTAGCACTTGGTTGTAGCTGGAGAACCCATCCAATAAGGAGACCATCTCGGATTTGGACACAGCTTGCAATATTTGTTCCATCAGAGGCACCAGGTAATTGTCTTTATCTGAGGCCTGATTTAAATTCTGGAAATCCATGCACAAGCGGATCTCGCCAGACTTCTTCCGTACCGGAACCAGATTCGACACCCAAGTGGAATGGCGAACTTTGAAGATGATGCGTGCATCCAAAATATTCTTAATTTCTTTCTGAATCATCGATTCCAAAGTGGGATGCACTTTTCTGAGCTTTTGTTAGAAAGGCTTCACCCCTTCCTTCATGGGTATCACGTGTTGGATAATCCAAGTATCGTACGTACGTAAATCATCATATGTCCAAGAAAATATGTCTCGATACTTTTGGAATAGTTAGGTGAAAGCTTGCATCTCCTGGTCAGAACAGTCTTTCCCAAGGCTAATGAAATTTGGGTTCTCATATGATCCTAAGTTCACCTGCTGATGTGCCAAGGTGGAACTTTGTACTTTGTTATTTGGGGGCCCACGGAAACGACTTTCCAGATCAGAGAGCTTTTCCAGTGACACTATCCCCTTGGGCATGGGTTTCTCCTTGTTTTTATCATGCTCTTCCTGCAAAGCTTGATCCTGATCCGTCTCATATATTACCACGTCTTTGAATACTTCAACGTTGAGCATAAAATCCAATATCTATTGGTCATCATCAAAGACACATAAATTAGTAATATTATCTGGCACGGAGGGTCTATACATAAATTCAATAGAAAATTCATCCCTCAAAGGGGTGAATACAGTAGCAGCATTAGCCAGAGTATCAGCTGCTGCATTATGCATTCTAAGAACATATTTGATTCCAAACGCATCAAAAGCAGAAATAAGATGCCATACCTCTTGCTGATAAGCTTTTAAGTGTGGAGAAAAACAATGAATGGTATTGCATTCTTGCCGAGTGATAATCTCAGAGTCTCCAATGACCTGTAAGCATTTTACATTTAAATCCAGTGCCTTCTTGAGTCCAATGACTAAAGCTTCATATTCAGCAGTATTGTTAGTCCACTGGAACTCTAGCTGACACAAAATCAAGAACTTGTTCTTCTGAGGGTCCAGCAAGATGCAGCCTGCGCCAGCTCCGTCATGGGTCTTGGAACGGTCATAATATAGGGTCCACACGTCATTTTCTAGCTGCTTTAGTGTTGTAGATTTGGGAGGGATTTCGGTTTGGTGCGAGACGGGGGCGGCTTGGTCCTCTGTGACAAGTGTTAGTTCAGACTGGATCTAGGGCCTACTGCAGACTGAGGAGGGCTGTAACATCCGAAAATGGCTTCCAAGAAACACATGCCAAGCTCCTCCGGGGAAAATCTTATATGTTCGTTAGTAGCATCCAAATCAGTCACAGCATATTTCATATCAGGTTTGCTTTCGACCCTGATTTGGTTGTTCCAACCCTTGTATGGAAGCCACAGGTGGGACCAGTCGGTGGCAAAATACCCTTGTAGCTTGTTGGACCAGTCTCTGCTAAGTAATAGGCCATAGGCTTCTGGGATATCTACAACCACAATGTCTATACATTGGTGGAATCTAGAGTCGGACGAAAGGCAGATGATGACGTTATTTCGCTCTCCTACAGCTGGCACCTGCGATCTATCAAGTTGGATGATTCTCATGTCATTTTGCTTAGGGTGGATGTTCAGTTTCTTACAAACAGACAAGGGCATGACGTTTGTGGATGTGCCGGAGTCAACTAGATAGTTATGGACGTTGAAGTTAAAAATCTCAAATGATAAGAGGAAGGGAGGAGTGGATCCCCTGGAATTTGCGTTAATGGCGTTTACAATAGACTGAACACTCAGACTAGCCTATGCAGATGTATTTATCATAGGCTTAGTAGTTGAGGTATTGGCGAAGGCTTTGAGAATGAGTTCTTGTTGATTGGTGATGCAGGCAAGCTCGTAGAGGGAGATGTTGGCTCTGTTTTTTTCATGCCCTCAACAATGTTATAACTGGAATCAGATTGAGGACTAAGCTCGGTAGTGGCTTTGGGGGACCCCATCGGGAGCTTTCTCTTTTGATTTACTCGGGTGTTGTTTTTCGTGGGCTTCTCAGGGGCAGCTTGTTGTTCATTCCCAAGGGGAAGAATTTTCCTTAAGAAAGCCCTTTTCTTCTCTTCAAAGGACTGTTCGGGGACCAGTCCTTTGCTTCTAAGGCTGTAATTTCGTATGGGTTTGACCTTAGGATCATCTGCCATATTGATATCAGTGATGGTAAGAATATTCTCCCCGCAGATTATGTCAAACGAAAGAACAGAGGACCCCGGTTCTTCATCAGGGGGAAAATATTCTTCTTGGTCAGAAACATCATCCTCCCCCGCATCCCCTGGGGTCTGATCATCCAGAAGATGATTTACTACTGCAGTCATGCTGCCAATCCATTGTGGGCACGTTTTTTCAGAGTGGGCATCCTGGTGGAAAGAACAAAAGCTATATTTTCCTATTTCTTCCACATTGAGAACAGTGTTTGGGTTGGACGAAGGTCGGCTGGTGTTGGGGTTACTCTTTCTGAAAAATGGCTTGGGTAGGTTAGTACTAGTCGTAGATTCTATGCCCTTTCACTTCAGGGCAGAAACCTCATTTGTCAACAGCTTGAGGGTCTTTTCTATACTGTCGAAGTCAAAAGCATCCTTATCCTTGTCCACTGTCTTGGGTGTGGAAGACTGACTTTTCTTCTTGATTGTTTTGTGGTCATCTCTCCCTTCGTGATCGATGGCTCCTATAGAAAGCATGTATTTTTCTACAGCTAGGGTGTTATAGAATCATTTCTCACCTTCACATGATTCATGATTGCTTTGATGGTTTTGGGCACCCATTCCTACAGACTTGGACAAATTCACTAAAAAATAGTGTAAAAATCCCCATACGCGACTATGCCCGTGATTGTCCGCGTGTATACGCGATTCCAGCTAGACTTTTCCGCGTATGCCATTAAAATGATTAAAAAATATATAAAAATTCCCTACTTTTGGGCTGGGTTGATGGTTACTCAGGTGGTTCAACCACCCCAGCACGTGGCCAACTGTTTCCAACTGTTGAAACTAATTGGATGGAGTATAAAAACCCCTCATGTGTATGGCCTAAGGGAGAGAGAGAGAATTATTGATATTATACTCTGTTGGTATTCCCTATCCAAGTCTGATTCCCCGTTCCTCCTGCACTTTCCCAGTTCATTGTAGGAAACCCTTGTTTCCTTGAGATGCACATCCCTTTATATGTCATCTCGTATGCACCAGTTTGGAAGGAGTCTTAGCGAGGCAAGGGCTGGACGGATCCGGACGACGGTCTGCGAAGGCCGTGGAAGGATCAGGTGATCTCTCCACTTGTTACTTTTGTACATGCTATTTATAATACAGAAGTATCATGCTGTTCCCGAAATAAACGTGTTAGTGTATGCTTATATGTATGAGAATATTTGTTATACAAGCATTCATTATGATTTATTTAATGTTTTATATGAATCTCACTAACATTTAGAGTAGATATATGCTGTACAACCAGTCCTTTGTGCTTGTTTCTTCTTGTATTTCAGGTTAAGAAGGAAGGAGGGTTGCTGGGGGTTTGAACCCTGTGGGATCTTCTTCAACCGTAGGACCTACGGGTAACTTTCTCATTCTACTCTATTTAGTTTTTCTAAACGTGCATGGTTGTGTGAGTCTCTGTTAAGTAGCATGCCCCTACTCTGTGGAGGTTGTAACCCAACGAACCTCTAGGGTGAAATTCCCCGAAACAGAACTAGCGACTCTACTGGGGATCACATTCTTGTGATTCTCCTGTTGGGTTGTTTTAGCTATTTGGTAGGTTGCTGATAGTTTTAACTTTCATTTGCAATCCAGTTTACTTTCTTGCAGTCAGTCTGAAGTCCTGGTGTCTTTTCCAGGCTTGTTCTTTTTGTTTTTTCATTATTTACCTTGGCATACGCGCTTTTTTCTGCACACAGTCACGTATACACGCAAGTTTGTCTAAAGGAACCCGCGTATATGTGAGTTTCCGTTAGCACAGACGCGTATGCACGCTTGTTGCATATCTGTGAAGTAGCGTATACCTAGGTAGATTTTGAATTTTTGGGTTTATTGACTTTTTGGTCCTTTCTGGCTGTGGAGGCCTGTTTCTACAGTGTCTCTATACTTACTGGAGTGTGAAGGAAGTGGTTTCATGTCTTTTCTCTCTTTCGTTTGAGTGAAAACTAGTCTTTTTGGCAAAGTGTTGTTTCTGGTGCTCGCACTTCTGGATTGAGTTCCAAGATCGCTTTCTGAGCATTTTTGGCTGTTCTGCTTTATCAGAACAGAGAGCTTCTTCTCACTTACTCACTCCTATCTTTGTGTTGTGCTTCGCATTGCGATTTTTGCTTCGTTTTTTATTGGTTTTCTTGAGTTCTATAGGCTAGGGTTTTGTTGCAACTTTTGAAGAGCTTTTCTTGCTTCTTTGGAGTTTTTGTTTGCGACGAGTTTGCACTATTTTTCTAGGCTGATTGGTTGAGTTTTCTGGTCTTCTTTTACTCTTATTGATCTTGCTACGAGTTAGCCTTATAAGGTTTGGGAGCATTCTTGAAGTTTGTGCTTGAAATTCGGTCTCGTTTGGTGTGGATTTTGATAGTTGTGCTTGGTCTTTTCGAGCTCTTTCCTTATAAAACAAAAAAGCTCAAAAAACATTTTATTTGCTTTTTGTTTTTGCATTTCAAAGGCTTAAAAAACATTTTGACTTGTTATTTTCTTTTTTTGTTGCATTTTCATTTTCATTTGCTACAACTTTTGAAGCTTTTGTGAAGGTTCTTGCTTTAGTTTTAGGCTTGATTTTGAGGAGGAGTTGTCACTTGATTTCTTCTTCTTGTTTTTAAGTGTTTTTGGTGTCCGCATTGTAAGAATTCTTGATTTCGAGAATTGGCTTTCTGGACAACAAAAGAAGAGTTAAAACTGAAGGAATTTTTGGGAATTTCACTCTGCTTTAAGAGATTTGCATCTTAGTATTTACATGCTTGTAGTGATTTGCATTAGGTGCATTGAATCATTTAGTCAATTTCTTAGTTTTTGTGAGTGTGATTTTGCCATTTGAAAAGAAAAATACAATTTTTGGTCTCGTAGAACCTGTATAGAGATTGCTCTTCATCGAAAGATAAAGAACTGCATTTGCATGTAGTTAAGTTTTTATTAATTTCTTTTGCGTCAAAAACACCATACGTTTCATCTCCATATCCTGGTGACTTAACATAACAGCCATTAAAATAAGCGATTTAATCTAAAATTAACTAGTAAGTTTTTCTAAGTGTCAATCACCAACTAGCTAGGTTGTAGGGCCTTGGAATAGGTGAGTGGAGAGTTAACTCTCCAAGGCCACTCAAACAAACATAGAAGTTGATTAATTGAGCGAAATCCAACTCCGTGAGGTGGACTGGGAAAGCTCTCATCCGGGAGTCAAGCGCGAGGGGAAGTGAAGGCTGAGAAGAGGGATACCCCCTCTCCGATTGGTTGAATCTAACCTCAAGACCGTTCCGCCCAGCTTCTGATACGGATTGGTGTCCATAGTTGCCACTCCTAGGTTCCACACAGGTGACTGCGGGGGGGAATACCCGTGGTACCTGAGGCAGACGTCGCATCACTTTCAACAGTACTTCTGGGGGGTGCCCTTGCGAAGCTTGGGTACTTGAACCGGCAAAGGCTGTCATTAGGAGGTCAGCGTAACTGTTTCTGATACCTTCGCTAGTTGTTCTGGGCCCTAATCATCCCAGACTGCTTTCGGGAGGTCCTATACTTCGCTTTCTTGTATTTTTGTGTCCGGTCCTCATCACCCGGAGCGGAAATACTTGGAGGCTGTTTGCTTGACTATATCTCAGGGATTTTTATTTTAGTGAGTGCTCTTTGCTCCTAGCTTGCCTAGCTTTTCACTTTTTTGAGTCTAATTTAAAAAATCTATAAAAGTGGCTGATCAAGCGCCTCGACGTTCGAGGAGAATCCGGGGGTTATCTCCCGAGAGTGCAGAGCCTTCTTCGAGAAGGCGTAGGAGCGATTTAGCAGGTGGTTACCACCCTGTGGAGTCTGACACTGTGGAGAGAGATCCTCCACCAAGGTCTGAAGGTTTCGTAGCTGATTCTGGTGTCGGTCCCGAGAGGAGCGTTCCACTCACCTCGCGAGTTTTGTTTCCTCAGGAAGAAGATTTTCAAATCGAAGACGTACCTGAGCCTCCTGCTACAGGTCCATCTCCTCTTCCTCCTGATTATCCATTTGTTGTTCAGTACATCGGACCGGAGTCGGAGAGACCGCCGGATCTTCCGTATCATTCTTATCTTTCGATGGCCACGACTGGGAACGCGGCTTCTACCGTGAGTGCTGCAGGCATTCAGACTCCTGCTTCTGTTGAAGCAGGGGGCACTATTGCTTCATCTTCAATTGCTTCTAGTGCTGCTGTGTTTGGCTCTGGGTTCACCCAAGCATATGCTTCTCATTCTGGTCCCTTCTGTTCAGGGATGTCCATTAGTGGAAATCCCTCTTTTTCCTTTTCCGCTGCTTCAGCTGGATCTACGCCCATGTCTAACATGGCTAGTGGATCAGCTTCGTTTCAGGGTTTCCCCTTTGGGACTGGGCATATTCCTAGTTCCAATCCTTCTTTAGGGTCGTTTCCATTTATGTCCCAGACCCAGAGTTTCAACCCTTGGTCTGGGGGGCAAAGTTCGACTACTTTTACGGGATGGAATCCTGTCTTTACTACAGCGGGGGCAAGGAATCAGTTTTACGCAGGTCATCAAGGGAATGCTTCTTTCCCTTCATCGAGTACTTATCAGTCTTTTTCTCCTCTTTCTAATGCTTGGAACCCCTATGAGGGGCTCTCCTCTTCTTTTAACACTTCAGCGGGGGGAACTAGTCTGGGCTTTGGTAACTCGGCGTGGGGAGGAGGTTCTTCTCCGTTTTCTACGAGTCCTTTCTGGCAGCCTGGTGCCTCATCAAATCCAGGCTATTCTTTTCAGAATGTTGGGAATCCATCCACTCAAGGATGGAATCCTCAGGCTCCGCCTCGCTTACCTTTTCTGGCAACGTTAAACTTTCCAGATTTGTCGAATTTGACTAATGACCCGATTCGTTATAGTCCGGGGTGGCCTCCGGTCCCGACCAAACTTCCTTCAGACATTCCAAAGTTTGAAGGTAAGAATGGAGAGGATCCGGCGGACCACATCACCACTTTCCACTTATGGTGCTCTTCGAACTCCCTGATCGATGACTCGATTAGGTTGAGATTATTTCAACGCACCCTAACTGGAAATGCTACCAAATGGTATATAGAGCTCACTGGGGGCAGTTTCGCCACATTTGGAGAACTGGCTGTCACATTTCTAAACCATTTTCAGTTGCCTGTCAGATATGAGGCTGGGACCGAACTCCCGGCTAATTTTAAGCAGGATGAGGCAACTCACATTTCTGATCACATTCAGGAATGGAGGAGAAGGAAGAGGCTTATCAAAGCTCATATTCCAAGTGAGTTCCTTCTCGAGTGGTTTCTGAAATCACTGCAGTCAGATATTTCAAAGGATGTATCCCTGTCTGGGGTATTTTCTGAGGAGCAGGCCATTTTTAGGGCCCAGCAGTTAGAACTCCATCTATTCTCGCTCCGGGTACTTTATAAGTATTTCCGCTCAATGCTCCTCGCTCCAAATTGATTTATCCTTTATCGAAAATCAAACCATCTGGCAGATGGTGATCGTTTGGTTTGACGCTCAATAGTAGTGCAAACATCCCGTTTTCTCAACCGCAACAGCTGTTCTACACCGTCCTTCTCGGTCGCCGTGCTCACGATCTATCACCTTCCCGCTCAGTCTATAAATGTTGTCCAAGCTTCGATCCCAAAGGAAATCAACAATCCGATGGGAAGAAGAAGGGACGAAATAACAAGAAGAAGGGCAAGAATGGGAAGGGTAATGCGAATAAAACCAACGAGTGTGTTGGTGAGGGTCCAAAGGAGAAAAAGAAAGTGAAGTTTCCATGCAAGCTGTGTGCTGGAGACCATCTCACACACCTTTGCCCTAAAATTTAGGATGTGCAGTGCTTGTTAGCCCAGCAGGGTTCTTCCAGTTCCCAGGTTGTGTTGACAAACCCTTTTTCCCAAGGGAAACAGCTAGTTGTTGGTGCGAATCAAAATATTGGGGCTTCCTCAGGGGGCACCCAAGAAGGGGAAATTCCATCGAACATATACATGATGAGTGCTCACGTGGATGTCGCTACGAGATCCCGTGATTATGGCGGAGAAGAGTCTTCGAAAGCTAAGGATGTTCCTGATGCTACTGAGCCGCTTCACATCATGAAGCCTACTGTTGAGTCTATGCCTCGGATGCCCAAAGCATCTTCTAAGCGATCAACGATTAATCCGAATGCTAGGGCTGCCCAGAACTACTCGATTGTGGAAGATCTGGCGCAGAGTCATTGTGCTATGTCAGCTTTAGAGGTACTCCAGTCTTGTCCGGCTCAGCGCAGTGCTTTGCTCACTGCCATTGGGGCTATTGATCTGAAAAATTCTCTTCTGATTACTTTTGACATGACTAATTTTAAGAAGAGACTTCCTCATCACATGGCTTTTCATATTAAATCATCATACCGGAAGTGAAATATCTTTCGAATGGTTGTTGATGAGGGTGCTTCCACATGCGTGATGTCTCTCACATGCTGGAAGACAATTGGATCTCCCAAAGTTGTTCCATCTACCACTCTTCTGACTGTGTTTGATGGTCATTCTCACAGACTGCATGGTATTGTCCCGGCTGTCTATCTCGTGTTGGGGGCAAAAACTATTAACATAGAGGTTGAGGTAGTGGATGCAGCCTTGGACTACAACCTTCTGTTGGGGAGGAACTGGATTTATGAGATGGATGCCATCACATCCTCATTATTTCGAATAGTATGTTTCCCCCACGAAGGGAGGATAGTTACGGTGGATCAAATAGACTGTCCTCCTGTAGACCTGAATGCGCCTTCTGACTCATCTGTTCCTCAGTGGGACAATACTAAGGTGCCTGTTGAGAATCTAAGAGTTGGAATGTATTCTTCCCTGATGGTTACTTTCGATCTTGCTCCTACGTATTATTAATGCTATTTCATCCTCCAAGGTTCCCTTTTCTCAAGAGAGTTCTTTCGAACTCATTATTTTTCGCACTTCTTGGACTCATTTTCCCTACTTCCACAGCCACATTAGCGGAAGGTCAAGTGGGTGGAATGGAATTTCCGATTTCTGTAACTGAGATTGCATATCAGTCTATTGTTAACACTGCAGAATCCGTTCCAACTCCTCTTTCACCGGAAGAGTTGGATGGTGATGTGGCTCTGGCTTGGACGATTAGTTCTTCTTCGGCCCATGATTGTCTTGATACCACTCTTCCATTTGAAGATGCCATCCTGGAAGCCATGACTGGTATAGATAGACCGTGGGATGATTTTCATCATCGGTCTTACTTCCTACCTGACTTGAACGAAGTTGAGACTAGTTTTCCAAGTCCTCAGTCTCCTGGTCCTGTTCACCCAGTCTTGAACCCTTTGGCACCAACACAGGTTTATGCTGAAGGGAACATGGCTGTGATCTCTCCTACTATCCCAGTGAACATTTCCAGGGATCCCAATATTGTCAAGAATGTCTTCATTGGAGCTGAATGTTCCCGTGAAGAGATTCAAATCTATACCGAGCTCTTTAAAGAGTATAGGGATGTATTTTCTTGGTCTTATGAGGAAATGCCTGGCATAGACCCATCTATCATCCAGCATGAGATCAAGACGTATGAAAACGCTAAGCCGGTCAGGCAAAAACTTCGTCTGGTTAATCCTAGGAAGGTAGCAGCTATCAAAGCTGAAGTTGAAAAGCTGCTTAAGGCGGGATTCATTTTCCCAGTTCCTCTGACTGAATGGGTTTCAAACCCCGTTCCCGTAGATAAAAAGCAAGGAACGATTCGAGTGTGCATTGATTTCAGAGACCTAAATAAGGCATGTCCTAAAGACAATTACCCCACACCATTCATCGATCAGATCATTGACGAGTGTGCCGGTAACGAGATTTTCTCCTTCATGGACAGTTTTTCTGGATATAATCAAATTACTATCCGTCCTGAAGATCAACATAAGATTGCTTTTATTTGTCCCTGGGGTACTTTTGCATATAAGAAAATGCCTTTTGGTCTTAAAAATGTTGGGGCTACTTTTCAGTGCGCCATGTCTTACGCCTTCCACGACATCAAAAATATTATCGAGGCATACTTAGATGATCTTGCTGCTCATTCTCGAAAGAGGATGGATCATTCTGGTCACCTCCGGCAAATATTTGAAAGATGTCATTTTTATAAAATTTGATTGAATCCGAACAAGTGCGTTTTCGCGGTTACATCCGGTCGATTGTTGGGATTTATTGTGTCTAGGGAAGGGATAAGGGTAGATCCCTTCAAGGTTGAGGCAATACTTCGGTTGCCTCCCCCGTCTTCAATCCGTCAGCTTCAAAGTCTCTAAGGGAAGTCTAATTTTCTTCGGAGGTTTATCGTCAACTATGCTGAGATTACAAAGGGATATATGAGACTGTTGAAGAAAGGATTTCCTTTTCTTTGGGACGACTACGCTCAACGCTCATTCGATGCCTTGAAGAAGGCATTGACCTCTGCTCCTTTACTGAGTCCACCCGATTATAGCAGAGATTTTCTTTTGTATCTGGCTACAGCAAAATCTACCATTGGTATGGTTCTGGTTCAGGAGGATGATGCTCTTGCTGAGCATGTTATTTACTACCTTAGTCGAGGACTGGTAGGACCTGAACTGTGATACACTCCGATAGAAAAGTTAGCCTTAGCAGCAGTTCATGCTGTGCAGCGACTCCGGCATTACATTATTCTTCGCAAAACTTATGTCTTGGCAGCTGCCAATCCATTTCAGTTTGTCCTCAGCAGGCGAGTGATTGGGGGAAAATATAATAGATGGATTGTGATTTTATAGGAATTTGATCTTGAGTTCATGTCTGCCAAATCCAAGAAGTCATTAGTTTTTGCGGAATTGATCTCCGAGTTGCCCTGTGGAGAGGAGATGATCTATGATGAGTCCTTTCCGGACGAACACTTGTTTCTTATCTCTCCACAGGATCCTTGGTACGGGGATATCATTGTGTATCTCCAGACTGCGAAGTTTCCCTCTACTTTTTTGAAAGATGAGCGTCGTAAACTGCGTCACTTGGCCAAGAATTATTTGATTATTGGTGATGCTTTGTACCGTCGAGGGGTTGATTCAATCCTAAGACGCTGCTTAACTCTCGAAGAAGCTGAGGCTGTGCTCAATGATTCTCACAGTGGAGCTTGTGGGGTCATTTATCTGGGCTTGCTACAGCCCAAAAGATTTTGCGTGCTGGATACTTCTGGCCCTCGATTTTCAAAGATTGTATTGAATCGGTCAAGAAGTGTCATCCGTGTCAGGTATATACTCGAAAAATGCGCGCTCATCCAGCTCCGCTTTTTCCAGTCGTTACTGTCGGACCCTTTACAAAGTGGGGTATGGATTATACTACTTGTAACCCACCTTTGGCAAAAGGTCACAAGTACATTATCGTAGCAGTAGACTACTTTACGAAGTGGGTCGAGGCTATGCCTACTTTTGGGAACGATGGTGAGACTGCAGCTTTGTTCCTTTTCAACCAAGTTATCGCTTGTTTTGGTATACCTAGAGAGATTGTCACTGACCATGGCAGTCATTTTCAGAATAGTATGATGGCTGAGTTGGCTCTCAAATTGGGTTTCCGACAGGAGCATTCATCTCCATATTATCCTCAGGCCAATGGGCAAGTGGAAGCCATGAATAAATCCTTGAAGACAATTCTTCAAAGGACGATTGATAAACATAGATGCAACTGGCATATTATGCTATATCCTGCACTTTGGGCATACAGGACGTCAGTTAAAACTGCAACTGGCTTTACTCCGTTTCAGTTAGTCCACGGGGTGGAATCCGTATTTCCCACTGAATGCGAGATTCCTTCCCTTAAATTAGTTGTTGAGCTTCTTTCTGACACTTCCAGTCTGGCAGAACGGCTTCTTCATCTGGAACATCTTGATGAGCAGTGTCAAGATGCCGCCACGATGAATGAAGCACATAAAAACCGAGTAAAAGTTCAGTACGATAAGGCGGTTAAGCCTAGGGTCTTTTCGGAAGGTGACCTTGTTTTGGTCTATGCCCAAGAAAAGGATGCCTTGGGGGCAGGAAAGTTTAAATCGATGTGGTATGGCCCCTATATCGTTAAAAAAGTCCTTAAGAAACGAGCGTATACCTTGGTTGATTTCGAAGGGAACGAGTTACCGGAGCCCCGAAATGGGCTCTATTTGAAGAAGTATTATGCCTAGGCTTCGGCCTGGCATGTTGCTTTTTGTATATAGTAGTTTTTTCTTTGTACATTTCTGATTTATTTTCGATTTTTGATGAGTTGGTGATGTTTTTGATCTGCTTTGGCAGGTTGTGTTGGATGTTATGAGTCATTTTTGTTTCGCCGATGGTGCTAGTAGACACACCCGGAACTTAGCTTCCGCGGCTTGAGTGCTTCATTATCCTTCCGGTCAGCTGTTGGTATCAAGAGGGGCCTGCATTGGTCCTGCTTCCAATAATGTAGCAGAATACACTACAGTCATTCATCTACTCTCGGAGGCAATATCTTTGGGTGTTGATTCGTTGGTAGTTTTCTTGGACTCTCAGCTGGTGGTGTCGCAGTTGAACAACACTTATCGGGTACGAGATTACTTTTCATTACGATTGTTCTTGAGGGTACGTTTGTTACAAAGGTCATTTCAATTTTTAACTTTCATTCATATTCCTCGAGCTGACAATTGGTTTTCTGACTCATTAGCTAATCAAGCTTTAGATTGGTATATTAATCATTCAATACAATAATTTTTAATCATCAAAAACATCATACATTTGATACATTTATCACATCACATCAAATATCGCTGTATCATCGGAGTGTCAAAAAACTTTACAAAATTTTGGATCCATAATCTCGTACAAAATTTGGGCTTATGCCCCATCATGTGCAGTCTCAAAAAAGAATATACAATCATCTAATATATAAAATCTATCTACTCTTGAGGTCCCTGCCCAGAAGTCATGTTCCTATAGAACGTAACTGCAGTGGCCACACGACGGAATAATCTAACCCAGTCTCGTGGTACTCCTACCACCCGTCTCTGGATGGCTTCCGACAAGTCCTCCACGGCAGCCATAGGGATTTGGCGGGTTAATCCCTCCAAGTTTCTCTGCACGGCCTGGAGAGTCCTGTCGGAATCCATTGTCTCTGCCTCACCCCTGCGACGCTTATGGTGCGGTAGGCCCTCAGGTCGAACTGGTCCAACATCTGAAACATGATCATTTTTAATTGTTAGTCATTATGAATCCAATCAAAAAACATGTTTTTCATTTTTTCATACATATTTGAAAAAAACCAAAAAAAATTATATAAGTCAAAAAAAATTTGCAAAACTTACCGACTGCTCCCCATGCTGTGCCAGGTGGAAGAACTAGATCTGGATCTCCACGAAAGTCCATCCCAGCATAGGGATAGTCGTCCACTGCGATGATCTGTTCTCCCCACCACAGGAAGAACTCATTGTCCCATGTGGTCCGGGGTACCTCACTACCCCCCAGTCTCTTCATCATGTCCGCCCAACGGGCAATTCTTGGGTCCCGCGGGCTACTGATAGTAGAGATGACTCTAGGTCTCAAAGCTGGAATCCTCTCAAAGAAGAATGTTGTCAAAATGTGCCCATAGCCAAAATTTTTGGTCTTTTCTTGGTGGATCGAGGTCAGCTGTTGTTTCATGTTCAGTAGAAGGGTTGTGCACCAATCGTACACATGAGTCAAACACTCTACAACTATGCTCATTTGTGTCCTGGACGCCTGATGTAGTGAGGCAGATCCTGCCACTCTGCTGATGGTGAAAAGGAGGATTTTCATGTGCAAATCCTTGATATCTTTAATTGCAATCTGAGTTCCAACCTTTTTGGAACCCTCTACACAATATATGTGGACATAGTCTTCCACGGTTAACCCTCCCAGAGGCTTCCCGTGCAAGTCTACTGGTTCTCCCCTCCGGGAGAGTACAGTAATGAAATATATGTCTTCCACTTCAATGCGTAGTGGCATCTGATCAATTATGAAGCAATCCTGATCTGGTTCCCAGTAATTTATGAGCATTTCTAGCAACCGCACATTGCTTTTCATATTTGGAATTTTAAAGAATTTGAACAATCCGCAATTTCGGAGGATATTTTGCGCTGCGCGATCCTGCATGACCTCTTGGTCTATTGCGCTATGCTCACGTTCCCTCCATGAGATAGTCATCCTGAGAAATTTCATCAAATTATGCATTAGCCATGATTTTTTGCATTCGGACCTGCGCATACGCGGTTTTTCCTTTGCATAGTCGCGTGTATACGCAAGTTTCCTTTAATGAACCCGCGTATGCACAAGTCCGCATATTTTAGCAAGGGTTTTAAAGCTAAAAATCACTTAATTTTAATTTCCAAATGGAAAAAATGAATAAACAGGATGATTAAGGAGCCTACCTGAAGTTTTGCTAAGTTCCGACAGTCGGTTGTTCCTGATTTGACGAAAGAAGTTTTTTTCTCCAGAGCACTTTTTCCAGATCAGCTATGCAATAATGAGCCAAATGAGAGGTAATTTGTCTATTTATGGCTAAAAAGTTGAAAATTTTCGCAAAAATTCCTTATGCTTATTTTTTCGATCTATCTTATGCTGTATAACTCGATTGCTTGGAAGTGCCCAGTTTGGTATGTTTTCAGGTACATTTTGACGATTTTGAGAATTTTCCCGGTTTTTGATCCATCATTTCCGACTCTTCACGGCAGGTATATGATCTTCACTGGCATATAGGTTAGGGAATCACTTTCCGTTGCATCTTGCATACTAGCCTCCATACTGATCACTTGCCTTAGGGTCGATCCCATCAGGTCATGAGTATTACACCCATTTCACTCGTCGATTATTTAATCATGACTTGATGGTAGAGCCTTCCTTTACATGGGCTTCCTAGTTAGTTCCTCGCTATCACTTGTTGCCCATGCTGCGTTTTATGTAGGCTCGGGAGTCCTCTTTAGTCCCGCCATGACTTATGTGTTGAAGCTTCATTCTTCTTCTTCATCACTATCATTTTTTCTGGCTTTTACCCTAGAGGCTCCCCGGTGTCGTTAAGTTGTATTACTGCATTGCATATTGGCTACTTGTTTATCCTGGCCTTTAGCCGGCTTCATTTGGACTCGATGTTTAAGCCAACTTTTGACCTTGACTTTCTGTACAAGTTAAACCATTGCATGCACTTAGCTATCACGACTTGACACCTTTGTACCCATGGATGGAACGTTCCTCTGAGTATCACTGACCAGTTTTCGCCACCTTGCATTGAGCATAGGATTGTTCCAATCCCAGGAACTAGTGCATCTGATTTCTTGATACTCATTCTGTCCATTGTACCATAGCATTATTTTATTCTTTTTCAGGCTTATTATATGAAAAAGACAAAAAAAATCAAATATAACAAAAAGAGCGGGAATGGGATGTATCTTCGTTATTTTGATCGCAGTACAGAGTCAGTTTTGTCGCCCTTGAACAAATCACATATACTTATATATATCTCCTTCATTTGGGATGGTTTTAGTTTTGACCTAGGTTCAGCCTTTACCATGTTTCACTTGTCAGTTCTCCCCCGGTTGGTTATCTCTTCCAATCATATGGAGAGTTTGTTCTGCCTCCTGCATAACAGACTTATACAGTGTCACTTTTTACTGCCATGGTCATCACGAGTCGTGCTTTTGTTCAAGGGAAGTCTAGCCCGAGTCGGCCATTCTGCGGTGTCTCTTGACTCATTATTCAGTCGGCCTTCCCGGTCTTGTCAGTATCATGTTCTATCACATCAGATGTTTTGATCTTCTGCTCGTGCTGGTTTGAGAAGGTCTCCATTGACTTCTTGCCGGCGGGTTTGTCTCTTATCGACTACGACACATTGCTCTGAGAGCAAGCCTAGAGCCGCATCTTGGGCCTATTTCCATCATTGATAGGTGACCTCGTGCTCAGCATTTGATCATCATCATGGGTCTTTGACTGAGTGGTTTCCCCTGTGTTCGACGTCAGCACACATTATCACACTTGGGATTCGTGCAGTACCTGGATTTCCATTTGACCCTATCGGTGGATTTCTCGCCTCTGTGTCAGCTTTCATTATTGGTTGGTTCAAAGGGTTTCTTCCGTGCGCTAGCTTCATCTTGTGCACGTCGGAAACGTACTTCGGTTTTGGTTCCATCACTCTCCTTCGTCCGATTCCTTCCAAATCTTGGCCTGCGGGTTACACTCGCGCTGGACTGATGTGGGATGCCTTAATGCCTTCTTTCCAGCAGATCTTTTCCCATCGACTCCGACTCATTGCTCTGGGAATAAGGTCTAGAGTCTTTTTTTCAGTACCTTAGGGTTTGCAGTCATCAGTGGCTGACTCTTCGCTATCGACAGTGGGGATTCATCATTGCCTCCTGATTGGTAGATTCTTTCAAGTGTTCGACTTCAACTCATTCATATGCACTTGTTAGATTGTACTGGGGCACCTTGACACTCATTATCATTATCGGTGGGTTGTCTCGCATTGGTTAACGGGATACATCATTGCCCGGTAATCCAACGATTTCTCACATGGTCGACTTCAGCTCATTTATTCCCATTGTGTAGAATTGTGCCATAGTGATCGGTGAAGACCTCGGGTTGCATCAACATTCTTCGGTTCACTTTTGACAGTCCATTTAGTTTCTGCCAGTGATGCCGTTCACCCTTATATGTTGCAGTTCAGTATAGCAGCATCCTATATGTTGGCTCCCGAGTTGCGTGATTGTACCGTTTGATCCACCTCTTATGATCCGGTACTTGGAGATTCAGTTACTTGATCAGACATCCAGTTGCACCATCTTTGATCAGCTTTCTATATGTGATACTTGGACATTGATTCAGACTTGTATTTCCGAGCCATGCTCAGATGATTCATTGTGTACTTTCAGTTCAGCTATACTTGTATACATGTTGGATCTATTCAGTACTTTCCATATGATGTATTTTTTACTGAGCATGGGTATGCCCGCCTCAGCATGAGTTGACTCTCTGGTTTCTTTCATTGGTTTTTGGCAGGCTGAAATCTGGTGAAGTCCTCTCTTGTCCTTGCGAAGCTCTTTCTATGTGCATAATACATTTCGGCCATCATGTACCCCTTCTGACCTCATATATTAGGGGGCATCTGTTATAGCATCATTTCTCACCTTCACATGATTCATGATTGCTTTGATGGTTTTGGGCACCCATTCCTACAGACTTGGACAAATTCACTTAAAAACAGTGTAAAAATCCCCATACGCGACTATGCCCGTGATTTTCCGAGTGTATACGCGAGTCCAGCTAGACTTTTCCGCGTATGCCATTAAAATGATTAAAAAATATATAATTATTCCCTATTTTCGGGCTGGTTTGATGGTTACTCAGGTAGTTCAACCACCCCAGCACGTGGCCAACTGTTTCCAACTGCTGAAACTAATGGATCAGGCAGCATAAAACCTAACTGATATACTGCTATCTCATCTGACTTTCTTTCACTTTCCCAGTTCATTATAGGAAACCCTTGTTTCCTTGAGATGCACATCCCTTTATATGTCATCTCGTATGCACCAGTTTGGAAGGAGTCTTAGCGAGGCAAGGGCTGGACGGATCCGGACGACGGTCTGTGAAGGCCTTGGAAGGATCAGGTGATCTCTCCACTTGATTACTTTTGTACATGCTATTTATAATACAGAAGTATCATGCTGTTCCCGAAATAAACGTGTTAGTGTATGCTTATATGTATGAGAATATTTGTTATACAAGCATTCATTATTATTTATTTAATGTTTTATATGAATCTCACTAACATTTAGAGTAGATATATGCTGTACAACCAGTCCTTTGTGCTTGTTTCTTCTTGTCTTTCAGGTTAAGAAGGAAGGACGGTTGCTGGGGGTTTGAACCCTGCGGGATCTTCTTCAACCGTAGGACCTACGGGTAACTTTCTCATTCTACTCTATTTAGTTTTTCTGAACATTCATGGTTGTGTGAGTCTCTGTTAAGTAGCATGCCCCTGCTCTGTGGAGGTTGTAACCCAACGAACCTCTAGGGTGAAATTCCCCGAAACATAGGGAGACCGCATAATTTTTCGTAAGTGTGGCCCTAGCTTCGCATTTTACAAAGACGATAATATCCCTAGGAAGAGCTTTCGTATAGTAGTCTATGGTAATAGAGTCATCCAACGCCAGGTTTGGGGGAAAATTTTCCAGTATGGTAGCAAAGTGCTGATTGAAGTCCCTAAACTTCTCTTTTTTATGGCATTTAATGGTGCTCAACTCTATGAGGAGCATGGAAGGGTTTTTTTCCTCTGAAAATTTCTGCAAGAATATGCGACGGAATTGGTCCCATGACGTTATAGAGGCACTTGGGAGGGAGCGGTACTAGGTGGCTTCTTTGTTCTCAAGAGTGTGCGGGAAAAGACGACAAGCAACGTCATCTATTTGAACTCTCATAATTTGTAGGGAAAGATAGAAGCTGCTTATATGATCCTCGGCCAACGTGCCTTTCTCCGGGTCAAACTTGGGGAGATGCTTCTCAGGGTGCCTAGGCATGTCATGGAGGGGGCCCAAAAGATTTAATGGGGACTCGGCCATCCAGGTAAGTGGTTGGACCCTCCTGGAATGCTCATGGTACCTGATCTTAGATTCAGATTCACTCCCTGTGCCTGATGCGGATGCTTCTCCCCCATGGCGAGAGTGTTCATCTTGATACCCCTCACAGTTGCCCATATTTTTGATATATCCCTAATTGTAGACAGGTGGCCTATTTTTGTTTTAACGGTGGTGGGAGGAATGGTGTCCTTGACCATGGCCTCTATCTCCCCTACTGCCATTCCTTCGGCCTCTGTTCCCCTCACCTTCATTTCTGTGGGCTCTATTTCCCTCGCCTTCATTTCCTCGGCCTCTATTTCCCTCGCCTTCATTCCCTCAGCTTCTATCTCCCTCGCCTCCTCGAGGTGGGGGGTGGGCTTGGTTGTTGTTATGTTGGGTTTGGTTAGGCTGAGGGTCAGGATGGGGTTCACTCATGCCAGGTTCCTCCTCTTCGCCCCCTTGGAGCTTAGGAATCGGTTCATTATTCTAGACAGCAATGGCGAGGACTTCAACCATAAAATTTACCAACTGAGGAATGGAACTCACCAGAGCACCTTTACGAGTGAGGTTATCAGCAGGGGTTCTAGTATGGGTCAAGAAATTCATGATTGGGGCGTAATGCAAATCCCTGATGAGATTGCGGGTGACTGGGCACAAGGCTCTCAACTGCTCTCTGGTGATTTCATAATATGGAGCCCCCTCTCCTTGAACATCTTCCAAAGGAGGCAGGATAGTATCATCGTTTATGACCTCCCCATGGGGATTTTGTGACGGAACATTGCTTGTATGTAGGAAGGATGCCATTTAGGCCCTCCTTCTAGTGCCAATTCTATTGACGGAAAATTTTGTCAGGCCAACAACAGGGGATCTCCCCGGTTAAAAGTCCCAAATAGACTCTAAACCGTTTGGAATAGGGATGACATCCAAGGTGTGGGTCCGGCTACCACTTAAGTCTCCTCTCCTTTGGTCTCAAAAGAACTCAATGAACCTGCGTACACACACTTGTTCAAATGATACAATATACATGATTGATGAGTTAAACATGTATATAACACTATGCGTAGCAAGACAAATAATAAAGCATAAACACCGAAGGAAGTGTTCTTAACAACACATCATTGGGGTCATGCTTGTAGGTTGTTCTGACCATAAAAGAAACAATTATTTATGGAAAAAACGCCCTTCACTTCCTGAAAGATAAAAAAAATGCTAATAAACAAATTCATTAACATCCATTAAGAAAGTGGACTGAACTGAACATCATTAACACAAGTATAGAGAACTATAATGCATAAATGATGCCATTAAAAACGCAGCTTCATTAATCAAAAGATGTTTGAAACTGTATAAGAAATACTCATAGTGTTCGCACAGCAAAACACATCAGATCCAAAAGGAGTTTCAAAAAGTATCTTTATTCATGTGCAAAAGAGTGTTATCCTTTCAATACAATGCTCTCTCACTCTTGAGTCCAAAAAAAGGCCCCTTTACAATCTTCCCGGAGGGATTTTTATAGATCAAAATTTTCCCTTTGGGCTTCCCAACTTTTCGCCTGCCCAACTATTGAGCTGCCTTGCGACCTGGAAGAGAGTTGCAACTTGCGACCAAGCTGCGAAATGCAACCTACGACCTGGCTGGGAAATCTGACCTGCGACCTGCTGCAAACTGTTCATGAGGATGTGTGTGTGATAATGAGGCTAGGGGCATCCACTTGTTGTTCTCTGAGGAAGTTCTGCCAAGCATGATAATCTGTCGCTACGGGGGAAGCTAAAGGAACCTCTTCTTTCAATAGATGCAGACACTCTAAGGTGTTTGGGATTAGAGTTTCTTTCTTCTGCATGACTAGGTTGGACAGGGAGGCAATCTTGGTGTAGACCAATATCGGTGTGAAAAGAAACTTGCCCAGGTTCTCTTGTGACGCTGCAAGGTTAGAAGTGGCAGCGTCTTGCTTAATGGGCTGCAAAAATACTTGGATCTCCTGATCCACCTGCTCCCATGTTTTCTCTTCGTCCAATGCACCCAGTGACAGAATGTGATGTAGGATGTGCATTGAATTGATGTCGTTGATTAGATGCTCGTAAGTGGACATCACCTTGTCTAGGTCCTTGGATATCTTATCTTTGGACTGCACTTTCATCTAGATCTGGACCTTGGCATCTTGTGTTTGGATCTAGTCTTTCTTTGGCAAGTGTTTAGGAGCCTAGGGGTACCGCATCATCAAATCCATCATCCTGTCTAAGGCAGTTGAGGCTTCCTTCAGTTGCTCGCTCTTTTTCTTGGTTTATGTTTGGGCTCTCACCAAGGGGGAAATTTTTTGTTTCATGGTAAACATCTCCTCATAGAATTGTCTCATGGTGGCTTCTAATATATTGGACTCCCTTTGAATGGCGAGCGGTACTTCGTTGATAGGGGCAGTTTTGTTTTGGATTTGCTGAATCTCCTCTCTCAATGCTCTCCTTTCCTATTCTGCCCTTGCCTCCTTTTTCTCTTCTTCTTGCAACCTATTTTGTAGAGAGAAGATATCTCTACTCATTCTGTTCACGTTCTCCTCCGTGGCCGCAGCGAAAGCTGTGCCGGCCGATGCTATCATCACCAGGTTAGTCCTAGTGTCTAAGACTATGTCCTTCTCCATCGCAACTATGGATGAGGTAGAAGGATTTTGCGCCATGAATTTCCTTTTCTCCTGTCGGATATTCAAGGAGAACTAATCGTATGTGAGCCTGGTAAGATTTAATACCTCCTCCTCCTGTCCTTCGTAAGAACTCAGATCAGAGAGTGTAGCACGTGTACTGACTACAGGTACCTTGAGGGGAGGTAGCTCAGTTTATGATCCTGCGCCCTGAGGAGATGCCTCGATATTCTCTAGCATTTGATCCTCCTCTTCTTTCCTTTTCCTCTCTTCCTCTTCTTTTCGAAGGCGTTTGGCTTCTACCTTTTCATGTTATCTCTTCTGTCTATGTGCTTCTTCTGTCGTTACTTCTAGTTCAGCTTTCCTTTTATGCTCAGCTGCTGCTGCTTGCTCTGCTTTCCTCTGGTGTTCGACTTCCACTTGGTCTAATTATTTCTTGAGTTCTTGTTCTGCCGCAGCCTCCGCCTCGTGTTCCTCCTTCTTTTTTATTTCCTCTTCGCCCTGCTTCTTCTTCTACTCTGATCTTAGATTATTCTTGCATTTATCTTCATCTTCCTTCATCTTGTTCTCCCTTTCTTGTTGGGCTTTAGCTTCTAGTTCTTTCTGTAGGGTAGAAGTGTTGTGCCGTGTACTAGTTCGAGGATTCTTAGTCAGAGAAGAAGAAGCACCTCCCAATTCACGGCTCCTATCTTCCAATTTTTGGTCATCTGGGTCTTCTTGATCAGATTTTGCCCCTGGAGCAAGTTTTCGGTCTGCATTGTACCAATTTCTTCTCTCATCTTCGCCCGGGCAATCCATGTGCTGATAGTTCCAATTGAACTTAGCACGCTTGCAGTGACCAGGGACTATTCTTTCTAGGTCATAGGTCCAGTGTTCTAATGTACCAAGGTGATAAATTTTCATCTCTTCCGCTTCTGCCTCTACCTCCCTGAAATCCCTAACCGTGTAAGCACCGATAGTGAGGGGTAGCATAGGCCATGGTTTCTTCTTACCCTTGGTCAATACCCTAGAGAAACCGACAGACATCTGGAAACATACCTCTTGCATGAGCATTTTGTTTGTGGCATATCGAGGCATAGCATGGGGGGCCTTGTACGAGCCAAAGACTCGAATGAATGTGTAATCGGAAAAAGGGAACCAAAGTGCCACCTTGCCTAGTGTCTCCATGGCTTGCCAAGACATGCAAGGAGTGTCTTGGCCAAACAATTTTCTATAAATAGCTGGGATGAAAACTTGAGAGATTGGCTCTATGTCCTACTTATATCTGGAATCCCAAAACACTTTGGTTTGTAAGTGGATCACACGGGTCTGTTTTGGATCCCAGTTGTGCACCCATCCGTCAAAGTGGCACCTTGAACAGAAAACATCCAACAAATAAGAGGCCATGTATAATTTAGAAGGAAAACCTTCATCTAGTACCAATGCTGAGGATATGTTTGTATGAAGGGAGGCCACCAGTATGTTGGCCCAGTTGAAACGGGTGTCGTGCAACATCGTTATGCCACTCCACACTTTTTCCGGAACTAAATTCATGAAAAATTTGGTTGGGCATCTAATCAAGATGTAATCTGTACAATTTACGGCTTCATCCTAATAATCATTTGGAAAATGTTTTGCCTTCAACATACTTCTAACCATGTCCATGATGGTTCGGTTTTTCCTTTCAGCAAAATCATTTTGCTGAGGTGTGTACCTTGTGGTAAACTGCTTATGTATGTCATTCTCCCTATAGAAACGTAGGAAATATTTGGAGATGTATTCTTCACCTCTGTCAGTTCTCAACACTTTGATGTCGTTCCCACTCTGCTTCTGAACATGAGCTTTGAAGTGGAAGAACTGTTCAAACACTTCACTCTTCTGTTTCAAGAAATACACCCATGTATTTCTGGTGTAATCATCTATGAATGTCAAAACATATTTGTTGCCAGCTAAAGATGGCATTTACATTAGTCCACACAGATCTGAATGGACAATCTCTAAGGGTACCTTTGCCCTTATAATCTTCCCTGCTGGAAAAATTTCTATGTGTTGTTTGCCCAAGATGCAGCCTTCACAAAGGTTGTCCGCTTTTTCAATCAGTGGTAATACTTTTACCATTACCTTTCTAGGCAACAAGTTTAGGCCTCCAAAATTTAGAGGTCCAATTCTCAAATTCCATAACCAGTTTTCATCTTTCACTTCCTTTTGAAAAACCTCTTGTGTTACAGCTGCTACATTTCTTCTTTCCTTCAAGTCTGCTATAAGCTTGAGACAAAACATCATATTTCTTGTCATCTGCACCTATGCAATGACTTTCTTGCTTGGAGGTATATCCATGATTGTGCACATATCATCTTTAAAAAATAAATTGTAGCCCTTGTGAATGAGCAGTCCAATGCTCAAAATATTACATTTCAAGCCAATTACATAATATACATCTGGAACAAACTTTTGTTCTCCATTTCTTGCCAGGATACTGACTCTGCCTTTTCCCTTGACAGAGATCTTACTATCAGTTCCTGTTGTTACTTCAGATTTAACATTTTCATCGAGACTGGTAAACATTACTATGTTTCTAGTCATGTGGTTGCTACAACATAATTCTAATAACCGTACATCATCTTTTCTATCTTGTGCTACATTACATGTTAACAACACATTACTCTGGTTCTTATTTTCTTTTACGAAATTAGCATTCTACCTATTATTCATGTCATTTTTATTTTTCCTACATTCATTGGCATAGTGCCCATATTTCTTGCAATAATGACATTGGACTTGGGATTTATCATACCTTTGTCCATGAGCTTGGTGTTGGCTTGAGCCTTCATTTTGGTTCTGATTGTTGTCCCTTTCACTCGAACTTGCAGGTTGTTTCCTCCTCTATTTTGGCTTCTACCTTGACCTCTGCTTCAGCCAAAAGACATTTGAGTCTTAAAATATTGTTCCAATGAGGAATATTTTCCTCTGTTCAGTCTGTGTTCATGAGACATCATGGATGCACTTAGCTCATCCACTGTAAATATTGAAACATCCTTTGTCTCTTCTATTTACACTAATATGGCATCAAATCTTAAGGGTAGACTTCTCAATATTTTCTCCACAATTCTTATTTCTTCGAACGTCTCTCCATGAGACCTTATCTCGGTAACCAAACCAATAACATGAGTGAAAAATAATTCTATATCTTCTGCTCTTTCATACAGAGAGTTTCAAAATCTCTGTAATATTCCAAATTTTGTGGAATATTAATTTTTGAAATTTTCACTTAGGAGATTAATAAAATGGGTAGGAGACCCATTCATTTTGTCCATAGAGAATAAAAATCCTCTCACCATGAAGAAGAATCACTTTTGGAGCTTTATTTCACACCTCCATGTGGGAAAGGGGATCCTTACAAGATGGCTAGGTCTAGTTTGACCAAAGTCAAACAGTGTAGTGGAATGAGGTGGAGAGCATATGTGGAACAACGCAGAGATAGAGGAGGGAAGCTTCCTTGAGAAGACAAACCCTAATGAGTGGGGCCCATGGAGAGGGAACTCACATTTGCATAAAAAGGGGAAAGGCAACCATTTGGGGTTATGTTGAAGATTATATATTTCGTTGTCTTGAGAGACAAGAGAGCAAACTTTGTTGTTTAGCAGATTTGCTGGAGGAATTCCTGTTTAGGATTTATTCTTCCTCTTGAGAGGCCTCTTGAGGAATTGTACCTCATTGTTACCATATCCAGGCTTTGGGCCAAGGCATTCATTCAGTTGCAGTGCAGTTCATATAGGTATCTCGGTTGTGTAGCTGGGTGTTTCAGGGGAGGGTTCCGCAACACCACTCCAGAGATTTTATTTTAGAGGAGACGATCTATAATTCATTAGAAGATCATTGAGGAGTGTTTTTGAGCAGATTTGCAGACCTTGGCATCAGGCCAATTTTTTCCAGCTCTCCTATAGCGCAGTATCTTCCCTAAACTACGTTATTTTCATGGGCCATTTGCAGTGAGGGAGTGCAGGGTTGATTGGAGGAGAAATTTTGGGTGAAAGGATCAGCCTTTCACATTAGAACTCCATTGGAGGAGGCTCTTTCAGATTGAGTATCACATTCAACCATCTCCTCCTATTTCTGTTTATGAGTTGTTGCTACTATAACAACTCCGACATTATTATATTTCCCATTTTTGTATATGTATTTCAGCCAATCCTCTTGAGGATGGTTATTTAGTTGTTTTCAGGGGTTGAGAGCTTGCTTCCCCTCATTTATTGAGCTACCATTGTTATATAATTGTATTCACATCATATATGTTACAGCATCTTCATATGACTACGCAGTCATAGCTTGAGCATATTGTGTAACAGTGTTTTGGAGATATGATTTCCTAATCTTGAGTAACATTCCTCTCAAGGTCTTGTATTATTTGCATTATTGCTACTATCTAATAGAAGGGATATGGATTTCTCCTATTTTCATGAGTTCATATTGCTGTAATTTGTTCCTAATAGGAGATATTACATATCTATATACATAGTCTACAAAGGGCCAGATAGCCTCTAGATTTCACCCTTCCTTGTGAAGGCGATGCATCTGGAAAATGCCCCAGTAGTCAATCTCTGAAATAGACTTGCAATATTTAAGAAAAAGTAATATCTTAAGATATTCCCAACATTTGCAGAAATTTCCCATTTGGGATATCAAAGTGGTATCCGAGCACCTTTTTTGGCTCAGCCTGTGGCCTTCAAGCCCAAGAAAGAGGAAGAAGATGATGATACAGAAGATGAGGTTGATCTCATCTATTTTTATAGCAAAGAAGAATCTCCATGAGGAGGAGAAGAAAAGAAGAGAAGAGGAACGTCCATGTACCTCCTATTCTCAGAAAGAAAGCAAGCATGGGAGATGCTTGGATGATCTAGTTCTAAATCAATACCTGGATGAGTATAAATCCCATTCTGCAGCATTCAAGGCAGCTTTAGCGTGACCACAGTTTATTCCGCAGAAGGAGGAGAGAAGTTCCTATGGAAAAAGAGAAATTAGAGGCAATAGGTTCCTATTGTCTACATTTGATGGGGACACTTCAGCTAGAGCTTGGGTGAAACAGCTAGAAGCCTTTTTCTTGCTACATCTAGTGGCAGAAGAAGAAGAAGCAGTGGAGTATGAGTGAAGTTCCACTTTTCATTTCAGCAAAAAACTTAAGGAATCGTGGAAATTCATCTTTAAAGGTCTTAGGATCTACATCTATTGCTATTCCAGAGCACCATGATTGCATTGCGCTATGAAAAGGGTTTAAGGGAGAGATAAAACCTCATCCTTAGGCATTTTTGATGAGTTTCATTCAGCCCTTGAGGTTGGGATGTGAACCATTAGAGGATGAAATAAACCATGGCACCTCCATGACAAATCAGGGAACAAACCTTGAACCGGAGGGTGAAACAACTGCTACACTATTGGAGGAATCAGCAGCACTGTCAGACATGGGTGGAGAGGAGATATTACCTCCATCACAATTGGGTCCTCATGGATCCAACATAGCCATCGGTGAGATACATTTTCTAAGAGGTCTCCAAGGAGCTGCATTTCAACCTTCCATGAAATGAAAAGGGGAAGATATGGCTTGGGAGAATGGTAGCCCTCATGGGAGGAGTACCAAAGGAGGAAAAAGGAGAAGACATCCACAAGGAGATGAGTGGGTGTGGATGAGAAGCAAGGGGCTGAATTTCCACTTGAAAATATATGATACCAGGCAACAAGAGGCTTGGCTGCGCTGGCTCCTCTTGAAGGAGTTTGGCCATCACTTGGAACACTCTTTTTCTAGGAGGATGGGAATAGAGGAGAGGTGGCAGGATGTTTTCATCATGGGGAAGCATAGAGCAGGGATACATGGAGCTTATATGACATATATATAATTCATGGTACCTTCATCACATGAGTTACATGATGTGAGCATGGGGAGGCAACAAGTACTTGGGTTGCTTGAGCTATCTTGGAGAGAACACAAGTAGATTTTCTCTCATATGATTTATGGTGTTGTAAGAGTGGAGGAGGGCACTCTCATAGTGCAAAAGGATTACTCTTTAGCTTGGGCTGATTTAGAGGCATTTACATCTTGGGAAGAGCTTCACATTTGCAGCAGCATCACCAGAGATGTTCTTGACAAGGAGCATGTCAAGAAACATAGATTGGCATGGGCAGGAGCCTTTCTGCATGAGATCACAGCGCTGACACTTGGGAGGAGGATCATATACATAGATCCATATATCATCTTACTTCTAGCTTATGGTAAGATTCTTGTGTTTACATTTTTTGATCTACATTCTCTTATCATTATGTTGCAGTGCATGGCTCCTCAAAAGGGCAGATTTTTCATGTTGCTCAATGAGCAAAGTTGGGCCAAACCACATGATGGAGACAACCATATTTCACATGGCCTTGGGAAATTTTTTTTCCATCATACACATGATCAGCTAATTCATATAATTAGCATTTTACTTCAAAAAATTTTGCCTTGTACATTTCTTGAGCAGTAGTTTGCAAAACTACGTTATGCACTCTTGGGAGACTGTTGGTACTTTCTAGCACCATATGAAACCATAAATACTTCCTCTATTTTGATGAGGAGCATGTTTCCATTTGCTTATTTTTTCCATTTTATTATTGGGAGCATGATTGGTGAAGTGACACATGAGATGAATGTGTCTTTGAGGGGAGGAGATTCCCATAGCTTTTGCATTGCATGTTCTAGTGGGAACATGAGGAGAGACATGGCCACCATAGCCACTTATTTTCCTTATTTGGAGGTGGGCCATGAGCTTTATGATGATATCCATCCATTGTTTATATTTGGGCATGTATCTAATTTTTTATTGCTGATTTTCCCATCTATTTACTATTCAGTAGTAGAGGTGATATTTTCTATACAATGCTTGCCATGTTATTTTCTGCAGCTACAGTGGATGAGATTGCGTTGTAGCCCTATGAGACATTGTTTGTAACTTGCTGTACATGTTATAACCTATATAAAACATGTCATTTGGGTATTATATGATGATCATGTCATACTCATCATGGATGACATATCTTGGGCCAGGCAGATTTTCATTGATGGAGGAGAGATCCTTGGAGGATTGCTCTTCATGTTTCCACTTGGAGGCAATAAATTTGCAACCCTTGATAAGAACATACTCCACACTAATCATAAGTGGAGTGGAGGATAGCATGGGGTTAGCTATGGAGCTTTCCATATTCATATTTCCATCCCACCTTCTTTTTCGGAGCTCAAGGTGGAGAGAATTTTCTATGAGTTGTCATGTTTGGAGGCAGCTCATGTTGTATGGATGATTTCTCAGGGGATGGAAGATTCATATGGGGATGATGAGTCCCACTTTATATCAGATCTCATGCCTCAAGAAGGCCCTTAGACAACCCATTCTCTCCTTCATGGATATTTTCTTCTACTTGACAGTGATTTTGGGATGCTCACCAAAGGCTAGATTGCATATGTTGGAAGGACAACCTGAACACTTGATTGATGATATGATATCATTTTATTGGAGGAGTTTATCATGCATGGATGCTACAAGGAAATTAAGGGGAAATAAGTTAGTCTATCCTTGTACTTTCTTAAGGACACGAAATCTTTGAGAGGGGAGGATTGTAATATTCCAAATTTTGTGGAATATTAATTTTTGACATTTGCACTTAGGAGATTAATAAAATGGGTAGGAGACCCATTAATTTTGTCAATAGAGAATAAAAATCCTCTGACCGTGAAGAAGGATCACTTTTGGAGCTTTATTTGACACCTTCATGTGTGAAAGGGGATCCTTGCAAGATGGCTAGGTCTAGTTTGACCAGAGTCAAACAATGCAATGGCATGAGGTGGAGGGCATATGTGGAATAGCACAGAGATAGATGAGGGAAGCTTCCTTGAGAAGAAAAACCCTAATGAGTGTGGCCCATGGAGAGGGAACTAAAATTTTCATAAAAATGGGAAAGGCAACCATTTGGGGTTATGTTGAAGATTATAGATTTTGTTGTCTTGAGAGATAAGAGAGCAAACTCTGTTGTTTAGCAGATTTTATGGAGGAATTCTTGTTTAGGATTCCTTCAACCTCTTGTGAGGCATCTTGAGGAATTGTACCTCATTTTCCTCATATCCAGGCTTTGGGCCATGACATTCATTCAGTTGCAGCACAGTTCATAGAGGTAGCTGGGTTGTGTAGTGGGGTGTTGCAGGGGAGGGTTCCACAACACCAATCCAGAGATTTTTTTTAAAGGAGAGGATCTCCAATTCATTAGAATGTCATTGAGGAGTGTTTTTGAGAATATTTGCAGACCTTGGAATCAGGCCAATGTTTTCCAGCTCTCCTACATCACAGTATCTTCCCTAAACTGCGTTATTTTCATGGGCCATTTGCAGTGAGGGACTGCAAGTTTGATTGGAGGAGAAATCTTGGGTTAAAGGATCAGCCTTTCACATTAGAACTCCATTGGAGGAGGCTCTTTCAGATTGAGTATCACATTCAGCCATCTCCTCCTATTTCTGTTTATGAGTTGTTGCTGCTACAGGAACTCTAACATTATTATATTTCCCATTTTCGTATATGTATTTCAGCCAATCCTCTTGAGGATGGTTATTTAGTTTTTTTCAGGGGTTGAGAGCTTGCTCCCCCTCATTTCTTGAGCTACCATTGTTATATCATTATATTCACATCATATATGTTGCAGCATCTTCCTATGACTCCATAGTTATAGCTTGAGCATATTGTGTAGCACTGTTTTGGAGATATGATTTGCTAATCTTGAGTAACATTCCTCTCAAGATCTTGTATTATTTGCATTACTTCTACTATCTAATGGAAGGGCTATGGATTTCTCCTATTTTCATGAGTTCATGTGTCACTGCTAATTCAATGAGGGTATTTGCATATTACAGAGTCTACAAAGGGCTAGATAGCCTCTAGATTTCACACTTCCTTGTGAAGGTGATGCATCCGGTAAATGCCCTAGTAGTCAATCTCTGAAATTGACTTGCAATATTTCTGAAAAAGGAATATCTTAAGATATTCCCAAAATTTGCAGAAATTTCCCATTTGGGATATCATAGTGGTATCGAAGCACCTTTCTTGGCTTAGCATGTGGCCTTCAAGCCCAAGAAAGAGGAAGAAGATGATGATGCAGAAGATGAGCTTGATCGCATCTATTTTCAAAGAAAAGAAGAACCTCCCCGAGGAGGAGAAGCAAAGAGGAGAAGAGGAAGGTCCATGCACTTCCTATTCTCAAAAATAAAGCAAGCATAGGAGATGCTTAGATCATCTGGTTCTAAATCAATACCTGGATGAGTATAAATCCCATTCTGCAGCATTCACGGGAGCTACAACATTCCCATATTTTATTCAGCAGAAGGAGGAGAGAAGATCCTATGGAAAAAGAGAAATCAAAGGCAATAGGTTCCTATTGTCTACATTTCATGGGGACACTTCAGCTAGAGCTTGGGTGAAATAGCTAGAAGCCTTTTTCTTGCTACATCTAGTGGCAGAAAAAGAAGAAGTAGTGGATATTGTAGCACTGCACATGGAGGGTGAAGCCTCTGTTTGGTGGTTCAAACCCTTGGTCCATTCAAGGGTAAGCTCTTTTGAAGCCTTTCCTCAAAGTCTGATTCAAACCTTTGATGGAGAGACAACAAAGGAAGAGCAGCCTTTTTCAGCTATGGAGAAGGTAGTTGTGGCATTAGAGGAGGCAACTACTGCAGCCACACAAGAAGACCCTACGATCCGTCAAGGTAAGAGTAAAGTTCCACTTTTCATTTCAACAAAAAACTTAAGGAATCGTGGAGATTCCTCTTTAAAGGTCCCAGGATCTACATCTATTGTTATTCCAGAGCACCATCTGTTTAACCCTTAGTTAAACATAGAGCGGGAGGGGTGAAATAGTTTAACACATTCATGGACTTTTAAAACTTTTTCATTAACACTCATTTCATGTTTAACTTAACTTGTGAGTAATCTTAGAATGTAAGTAGCAAGCATTAATATATTGTAACAGTAGACTTAATATGAGAGCAGCAAGTATTAAGAAGATGATATAAACCAGATCAACACATAAACATCATGCACAGAGACACCAGATATAAGTGGAAACCCATAAAGGGAGAAAACCACAACTTATTATTGTTGTGATGCAAAGGAAACCTCCAACTCCCTCTCACCACTAATTTTCTGAAGGCACTAACCTATAGGAGGCTCCAACCTCAATTTTGCAAGCTACAACTTGCAAGGAAGCTCCAACTCCCATCAATTTTTTGCAGGCACCAACCTACAGGAGGCCCCTACCTCAGTCAGCTACAACTGACATCTATCAAGCTACAACTTGATAGGGAAGGTCCAACTTCCTTACTCTTTAAAAGATAAACACTTGCTGATTTACCTTGCATATCAGCTCTGTTCTATTCCATCTGCTCTGTTGTTCATCTATTCTCATATCTGCCCTGTATTATCTCTGCATCTTCTCAAATTCTCTATCAGCTTCTCCTTCTTCTCTGCTCAGCTCCTCCTTCTTCTCTGCTCAGCTCCTCGTTCTTCTCTGCCTCACTACTTCATTTCTTCATTCTCTTCACTCACTCTCTCCAACCCTCTTGTGCATATCAATGTGATATTATATATAGAGTTCATCACATGACTCTTTACATTCCTTAGGGAATTTGAAGTGAATAGGCCTGACTTTTTTCCTTCTGCCTTCTCATTTATTTTACCCACCCATTCAGAAAAAATATAGCAATATACATTAATTTTAATATTACAGTGGGAGTTTTGTTTTCCTTTTGGAGACTTGCCAATGCATCACAAACGATAAAAAATTAATTACAACATTTACATTCACATTTTCAGCTACACACTTCAATTTCACTCAGCTCTTTTTCTGGATTTTTTTTTTCTGCTGTTGTTGAGTGATTGTTTTTTATACTTTGGTTCACCTCTGTGTCTATTCATCTTTTTCCCTGTACCATATTTTCTGCCGCTGTCTCTCTCTCTTTCTTTCTTGCAGCCTCTCCTTTTTTTTACTATAGTTCTATAACTGTTGGTCATATAACTATCTTTTAATATAACTGCTGTGAAATTTATCATTCTACTGCTGAACTGGCAATTTCAATAAACATATCTGGATACTCAAGAACTATGCGGAAGCTTTGATAGTTTCTCATTCATCTATGGTTATGCAACCATATTATAAATGCAATATACCAATATATTATACATTTTTCTACCAGTGTTTCAAAATGCTGCATAGTATCCTTGACTTTGGCTTAAACCCCGACGCATCAACGTTATATATATATGAACATAGATATGCTCTTACATGCTCATGATTTCCTCGTAAAATATATTAACGCGCCGTTGACTTACATTAAAACCAAGCAGTAATAGATATATCCATATAACCTTTCGGGCCCTTCAACATTATTTAATCTTCGACTTGGGGGTTAAGATCTCGGCATAACACAACAACGTATATTGAACCAATAATGCGAAGGGAAATCGGGTCCCACACCCTTAATACATACCTCGTAAACCATCACGTCCATCCAATGGTTGTGATGATATTGCTTCGTTTTTGGTGATCCAACGAGTATACCGAATTATCGTGCAACCAAACAACATGAGAGTTAATTCTCTGAGTTCACGTGATGGAGTACGGCCCAACGTTTAACTTCCCTTCTCATCCGACGAAGGAGAACACGTCGCCTCGCTCCACACGATCCAACAGATATCGCTTGACGAAGCTGCACGGCCAGTAACGTGCGATGGCGCACAATGAAAGTGGTTTTGGGGTCCCTCCGTATGCCACGTGTCAGCCGCTCTATGGAATCACACTGATTTATTGAAAAATGCTTGCCTATCGAAGGTCATGAGATGAAAACCACTGGTTCGCTCTAAATCGCGTTCACTGTTCCTCCTTCGTGGTTCCACCCCTCTACTCCAGGTTCCGTCATCCAAGTTCCGCTTAGCTTCCGCTCAAGGCTTCGTCAAGCATAGCTCCGTGCCTCTGCCTATCATGAAATTGGCCACACAGGCCAGATTCCCAATACTCAATCACAGTCTCATTCACTTTCATTTCTCCATGAAAGCATCACTCTGTTTTAATTGTTCTTCCTCTGCGCGATTGTGTTAATGTAACTCAGGTTATATATGATTCGAGCTGGTCCATACTCTCAACGGAGATTGGAATGGATAGGCTTCTTCCCTATTTTTGGATGCAAATATACATTAAGGGCATATAAACTAACACAGGTCATATATATATGTATTCTAGCAAACATGCCCTGCGATCAGGGATCCAATTCAATTGCATTCTTTAGCAAGCGAGTCAACCCTATCGAATCCACCATACAGAATTACATCCTTTACTGATATGCTATCTCATGCTTTTACAGTTCATTCCAGAATGCATACAACTTGTCCTCTATACATCGAGTCAAGAAATTAAACAAACAGGAATATACACAGTGATTAATTCTTCCTGATTATAAGTCACACTGAGTCACTAATTCATCCAATGATACATAGTTTCACACTAACCCTACTATAGTATTTCCATTAATCCATTGGTTCCAATACACACAATTCCACAGTTCTTCATCAACATGTATAAATGAAATCAACTACAAAACCCTCCTGGTCTTGGCCAAATATTCAATTGGCCCTTCAATTAATTACCTTGTCTCTCCCTAGCAGCTCTCTCCTTTTCCATCTCCTTTGCCTCTGTTTCCTCTGATGTCTTTGCTGCCTTTCTAGATCTCCAATCAACTAACCCTTCTAAAACTGCCTTAGCTTCATGTTCCATGCTCTATTTGCCTTGTTTCTATTTCAAGTGCTCCTCCTTTGTCATTTCCTTTGCCATCAATGACAACATTTCCAACAGTCTCCCCTTTTGGAATTGATGGCAACCCATCCACCAATAATTCAATGCTTCCTCCAAGTCTTCCTCTGTCTGGCTTATTTTAGAAGACCCTATCTTTTGTTACTTTCTTTTCTTCCCCCTTTGAAATCAATGGCAAAGGGTTGCACATTTCCTAGAGTGCTTCCTATCTCTTCTTTTCCTCTCTCTGAGAGTATTTAGGCCTTCTTCTTCTAACTTTGTACCCTGCCGCTCCAAATTGGTGTACGTTGAGAGAACACTTTTGAGGATTATAGAACTTTGAATATACACTATAAATTGATACAATTCAAAAACATAGACTTATTTCACTTGTATAGAGCTAAAAGTGAAGATAATGACACTTCATAGAACACATTGTACCTGCTTTATCTAATCAGAGATGTATGATTGGATCAAAAACTAAAATACTGAAAGGCTTAAAATATACTTATGTCTCTATCTGATGTAGTGAGCTACTATATTTCTATTGAGGAAGATTGTAGATGGAATATGTCTTCTCCTGCAATACTCATCTTCAGTACCAAAGTTGTCCAATTATGATAATGATGCCAATATATCTTTTATTACTGTGGTACACCTTTCCTGCTTGTTGGTGATGATATGAACTAGGATGCTGACAAGGATATTACTTTTAAGATTGAGAGGTTATTTTTGTTGATGTGAACAAATGAATCACACCAGAGCTTACAGCTTATTGTGAGAATAGGCAATATCTTTCAATATAAGAGACCAAATTACTTTCACTGCTTGCACATTATACTTTCAATACAAATCCTTCAATGTAGTTTTATTTATGACATGAGGAGGTATGTATGTCAATGATAAATCTCTCTTTAAAGGTGGATTACCAGTAAATCCTTTGTGTTGAAGTAGGATTTAGATGATTTTAAAAAAAAATTAAGCTTCAGATGGTAATCACAGCTAGTCATTTATTCTCCAGATACTTTGACTGTTATATCATAATGAACTTCCACAAAAGCATATTCAAGATGTTTAATTGAAAACTCAGCAAACAGACTTCACACAGTCTGATTTTAAGAAAGAGTCCTTGACGATATACATGTACCAACTTCAGGAAGGGATGAAATATATATAGAAAAAGATATTGCTTCAGTGCTCAATATACTACCTCAAGTGTAAGCAAGATAATGTTATTTTTTCTCTGCTACTGACCTTTTCATGCTGGATGCAGATAATACTAGGAATATTACCTTGAGGTTCTTTTTCTATAATCCTTTGATCCTGAGGACCTGTACCATATTGCTGCTCCACTGATAACACTTGATATTTAGTTGATAGGCATGATTTTTGTACCTAAATGCCACTTTGATAAATCATGCAGAGATTTAACTTTAGCTAGCACATAAACCCATAGTTTCTACTATTGATCTTTTCACTGTTCACACCAACAATAATCAATATACTGAATCTAATCTTGGCATCATTAACCTTTTTCTTATTCTGTCATTCTAGTTTAAAAGAATGTCACTGCATTTTCTTTTCTTGGACTGCTCCAGAATCATTTCTTCTTTATATACACTTTCAACTGTTCTAACATTCAAATATTCAGGAAGACATCTTCAATTTATTTTCTATGTATCTTCATGGGCTGATTACTCAAAGATTTATTACTCACTTAACTGCATTCCTCCAAGTGATCTTTTTGTAGATGAGAGATGTAATGAACTTATGACAGGCACCTTTCTTACTCAACATTCTTAATGGGGTTCATTTTTAATTCTAGCAGTATGATGCATTCTGTGATCATCCTTTAATGTGCTGATATCTTCTTAGCTTATAAGTTCATTACTGATGTTTCCTCTATCATCATGATTTCTTGCTGCCTTTTCTCCTTCTATCAATCTGTCAGCTATTGAGTACTTCAAATAATCTTCTTGATCTCATAGTTGTTCTTATTACATGGAGCTCTTCTCAGAATGCTTTCGTGTGGTCTATTTATGAACTGCTCTCCCCCTGGGATGTTGCTTCATATTTGTCACTGGATGGATTTTTGCTTTGTTTCCTAGAGTAGCTCCCCCTGAGACTATGGAGGATTCATTATGTTATTGAGATAATAGGCTCCCCCTTTCTCTTTTCCTTCCATACCTTATTTGGGTTCATCATAATGTCTGTACTTCTTTTAGATTCATAGTTTTGATTGATCTGTTTTGATCCCATCATCTGTCTAGAGTTCTTTAATGTATATGGTAGATTACAATCCTTTGCTTTGTGACCAAGTTTGAGGCATACATAACATATTATTTTGTCAATGTACATTTGAGATGATGTATAATAATTTTTTCCCCTTCTTGAATACATTTTACAATCAACAATTTTATGTCCAAAATTATTGCATGCATAACAATAGCCATGGAAATGATTTGTGTGCCTGGTGAAAGATTGTCTTTTCAATTTGCTTACTTGAGGGGTTCTTCTCTTTTGCTGCATCTTTTGCAGGTTGGACTGGGTTTGATTTGTCTTACAACATGTTGCAGTATGTCCTTGTTTGTGGCAGGTAAAACATGTGATATTTTTCATAGGAGGAAAGAACCTCCTTTGACATCCTCCAAATTTATTCAATTCATCTTTAGGAGCATACGAGTCTTTAGCAGCTGATTGTTTCATATTCTCATTCTCTATCCTACCATGTTGCTTCTTGATTCTATTTGTTTCTTCACAAATCCTGTTCTTGCTGGCTTCTATTTTTGTAGTAATCTGCTAAGCTGCTTCACTGTCCTTTACATCTTTTACAAAGATGATTTTCTTGTTATCTTTAACCTTGGAGTTACTGGTTTCACCTTCGTATCCTATCCCAGCCTTTATGAGAGGTGACCTTTGAGCATTTAGAATCTGGTCCAACTATCCAGAGCTTTTCATTGTAGGTGTACTCATTAATAGTTCTCTTTGGGCTTTTTCTAAATTCTTTCTTAGGCTCACTACTTCTTCTTCCAGTCTCTCAGATTCCATAATTTTCTCTTCCATTTGTTGCAGTAGCATGTCTTCTATTTTCTTTGATTCTTCAAGGTGTGTCTTCAGGCCTATAATTTCCTTCTTATCTTCATATGCCTTCTCATCAAATATTTCCACCACTATCTTAAGGTCTTTGTTTTCATTCTTTAGTCTTTCTATTTTAGTCAAGGTAGTGTCTAGTTTGGCCTTTTCTTCAACTGCAATTTCTTCATGGTTCTTACTACCATTCAGACTAGCAGGTACCTCATGTGTTTGAAGATTTTCCTTTTGACATGAATTTTTCTTCTTCTTAATTTTCTTCTCCTTCTTGACAATGCAATTCTCAGTGTCTACTCTATGCATGAAATGCAGTTTGTCCCAGATTTCTTTTGCTAAAGTTAAATCCATTATTAACTCAAGATCCTTGTTATGAAGATTGTTATATATCACACATTTTGCCTTGGCATTCCTCTGTTGTTCTTTCACCGTGGGTGAGTCTTTACAGTAACCATCACACACAAGATTCCATACCTCAGGTTCATATGCCATTAAAACCTATTTAACATAATATCTCCATTCAGAAAGTTTGTTGTATTTAAATATTGTGCATTTTGATAGTCCATGACTCAACCGGATCTCCTTCTGCTTATTACTTATACCCAAAGGAACCACTTCCGATACCAATTGTTGAACCCTTAGTTAAACTAAGAGGGGGTTGGAATCGGGCCACACATACATGGACTTTAAAAAAATTTCCTCAAAACTTATTTACACCTTCATTTTCGTGATCAACTTAATATGTGACCAATCTTAATTTGTAAGCAAAACCCAATATCAAGTAGATTTTTTAATGTAACAATAGTCTTAATACGTGAGCAACAAGTATTGCGCATTAGATAAACCACATCAACACATAGACATCATGCACAGAGACACTGTGTATAAGTGGAAACCCACAAAGGAGAAAACCAAATCTTATTATTGTTGTGATGAAAGGCAAGCCTCCAACCTCTCACCACCGATTTTCCGTAGGCACCAACCTATAGGAGGCTCAAAACCTCAATTTCCGCAAGCTACAACTTGCACGGAAGCTCCAACTCCCACCAATTTTCTGTGCACCAACCTACAAGAGGTTTCAACCTCGGGCCAGCTGCTAACCGACATTTTATCAAGCTACAACTTGATGTGGAAGCACCAACTCCCATCTATTTTCAGCAGCACCAACCCACAGGAGGCTCCTACCTCGCCGCTACAATCGACATCTTCCACTGCCACAACTTGATAGGAAGCTCCAACTTCCTTACTCTTTCAAAAGAGAAACACTTGTCGATTTACCTTGGATACATCATTGTTCTGTGCTCTACTTTCTCCGCCGTTTCATCTATTCTCATATCCGCCCCGTGTCGTCTCTACATCTTCTCGCATTCTCTATCGCCTTTTCCTTCTTCTTTGCCCAGCTCCTCCTTCTTCTCTCGCTAGCTCCTCTTTCTTCTCTGCCCATCGTTTCATTTCTCGTATTCTCTTCACTCACTTTCTTACCTTTTTTTTCACTTATGTATATCAAATTATATATTAAAAGAGTTCCTCATATGACTCGTTTGTATTCCAAGGTGGAATTTTGAGTGACCAACCAAGACTCTTTGCCTTCTTCCTTCTCAATTCTTTATCTAACTCATTAAAAATATAGCAATATGTACAAATTTCAATATTACAAAGGGGAGTTTTTTCTTTTCCCTTAGGATACTTGCCTTTGCATCAAAAACAATATAAAAACAAAAATATTTACATTTTTAGTTACACATTTCAATTCCACTCACCTCCCTTTTCTAGACTTTGGCTTTACTGGATTTGTCTTTCTCGCGTTGCTGAGTGAATGTTCGTATACTTTGGTTCACCTCTGTCTATTTGTTGGAACACCTAATCTTACATGGGTAGGTGTGGAATGCAAAAGTCACAATGGTGGAGTCTAAGTGACCTTGGAATGTGAAACCAAGAGTCACACCATTAAATATAAATGTAACATCTTTGTATAATGGAAAATAAGAAAGCCTCACACTTATCCTTCATCAGGTTGTATCTGTGTGTGTGCTCATCTTCCTCATACACCATGTGTGTGCTTTAACATGGTGTTTAACATGCATCGAGCGGCGTATTGTCGGGCCCTACTCCACTTTGAGTGAGCCATTTGTGTTTATGGCCCATGCATATCCGCAAAATTGTTGGTTTTTTTGGCAAGACTCAAGTGTTTGTAGCTTTTTTTCCGTATCTGTATAGCGATGTGCAGATTCGTATAGAGAGCAAGATTCGTAATTTGTTTTAAAGAAGAGCAACAGTTGGTTTTGAAGAAAAGCAAAGATCTCATCCTAAGGTTTTCATTCTCATTTTTCCCCGCACTTCCATTAATTTCTCAATTCGAAGAGTTGGCTCGGAAATGTTTAATTTGAGTTTCTCAAGAAGAAGTTGCTTCAGCTTTTTAATGGAAAGAGTTTTGAGCTCGCCGCTAAGCCATTAGAAAAAATTCCGGGTTTTTGAAGTAAGAATTTCTAGTTTATCGCAAAATTCTGCCTCATATTTCGAGAAAAAATCTCTGCATTTTGTCCAATACTTTGCTGCCGGGCAACTAGAAAATTTCTCAAACCGCCATCGTATTTCAAAGTTGTTTAAAAATTTCCGCCGCTTTCTCCACCTCTCGCTGAATCTCTCCCCGCTCTCTCGCTTGTTTTTAAATTAAAAAAAAAAATAAAATAAAATAAAAAAATTCTCGCAATAGCCTTCTCTCTCTCCATCCTTCAACACTCCGCTCCAACGCACTCACATTCCACGGCGCCCGCACGCTTTCTCATCCCAATCGAATCCTCTTTTCCCCACGCGTCCAAAGGTTTCCATACTCCAACAAATAAGATTTCACCATCGTCTCTTCTTCCTCGCTCACACCGCCGCTCTTTTACCCATCGCCTCACGCTCTCAACAGTTACACCTCGACCTCCCCCATACAAACTCGTACTCATTATATCCATCCTCATACAAACTTTGCACACACCCTTACCTCGATATCTCCACGCCGCTACCATTCGGCTCCCTGCTACCTTACTTACAATACCTCTTACTTACAATACTCGACACCCTTACCCCGCACCCACACCCTCTCCCTCTCAACAGCGTATGCAACTCTTACGATTCCCCTTCCCTCTAAACTACGCTCCTCCCCCAACTCTATATACGTTCTTTTAATATTCTTTCTCCACTATATAATACCACCCATTATAAATTCATTCCACTTCCCTTTAAAGTGATTCCCTCTCTCCCATATAATTAATTCCCTCCACTTCATAATAATACTTAATTCCCACTTTAATTTTAATTTAATAACTCTCCTCCACATAATATCTCTCCCTCCATTAATTTAATTCCCCCTCTCTATTTTTATAATATTTCCCCATCCCCATTTAGCACCCCTTCCCATTTCCATCTCATATAGTTTTCCATCCTATTTTAAAATTCCCTCAATTTTTTAATTCCCATTTTTTAAATTAATTTTTAATTAATTAAAATAAAAAACAAGAAAAAGAGAGTGAGAGAGAGAAGATGAACAAAAACAGAAACAAAAAATGAAATGACATGTGAGCAGCATTGATTAGAGAAATCATGCAGACTTGGCATTGTGATTTGTGGCATAAGGGTGATTTCTTGAAAATTTTCATATTTGAAGACAAGTTTGAAACAACTATTTGAAGAGGAAGAATTCAGTCAGCTTTAAAGGCCTTCTACACAAGTGTTTTGCTGCACATTTTTGCTCCATATTGTATTGTATTGATTTGCATCTTCATTCAAGATTTGAAGTGTATTTGAGTTGTTGGATTACTCATCGCCCCCTCCATCATTTGAGGAGCGATTGTACTTTGAGATTTCCATAGTTGAAGTTTTCTTGAGTCATTTGTATTTCCTTTTTTGTTGCATCACATTGTAAACGGGTGCATTTTCTACACGACACCCTTTCATTCATTTTTGTTTAAATTGTTGAAAATGGCCAAAATCAATGAGGCATTAATGTTGTTGAATAACCTCATTCATTCAAATGTTCATGATATGGTAAAAAATGAGAAAGGATGCTCTTTTTAAAATTCACAACTGTTTGCTAGATGCACATGAGAAGATTGAGTTTTTGCAAGCTTGGAATCCTTGCACCTCCAACAAGATGAACTTCCAACAAAAGAGTCACCATTCTCAACCTCGTTTCTCGGCTTCCGTAAGATTGTGAAGGACTTTCTACCAAGAAAGAAGACAAAGTCTCCAGCTTCTGGATTCCCATTCGCTCATTGCACTAGAGCAAATGTACATGCAGATGCAAAGCGATTCACCGCACTTCCTAAGCCCATCATCGTACTCCGGGAAGAGCTTGTCCACAACAGCACCGAACTGGTCTTAGATATGACAAGGATGTATCCTTTCATATTCCGTATCATAAGAAGCCCATCATATTTCGTAGTGCCATTCATGTATGACAAACACCGCACTGCTCCGCATTTTGTTCCACAACAACAACAGATTGAGAAATGCCAACACTCGTGATCGAGTTGGCCATATGAAAGATCAATGTTTTGATCTTCTTCATCCATGCACTATGGTCGCATACACCCATTCTTCGCATGCATGCTCTGCATACAAGCCTCCCGCAAGAACAAAGATTCATCTTGGATGGATCGTTTCTTGGCAATGGGCATCAGCAGCTTAAGAAGATGTTTACGACACATGTTAGAACTTATTCACTTGATATTGAGAGAACTTGGAGTTGAGTTTTCGCGATCATCTCACCTTGTCCCCGATAGGGGGAAATGTGGTCATGTACAAGATTTGATATTAGATCAAGCGAGTTCGAGCCATAACCTCTCATTCCATGTTCGTAGTTGTAGCCAAGTATTTCATGAGCCCGAGCTACAATTTGTCATTTCCGATTCGGTAGATGTAGCCGAGAGACACCATGCCCATGAGCATGCCTTCACAGGATGTAACCCAAAACCATCATTTTCTTGCCAGGATACAACCTAAAACCATCATTTTCGGTTGGTGGATAACCTAAAACCATCATCTTTGGTTGGTGGACAACCTGTGCACACTACGTTGTGTCAGACCTCCCTTCTTTTAGGTCGAAGGTCTCCTTTTTTATGAGGGACAATTCTCCAGCGTGCTTCTTAGCTTCTGCCGCTTTCTTTGAAGAGTTCCGGTGAACTCGCAACATGTTTTGGCGTTCCGTGTTTGTGGTCATCCTAAAACCACTTTCTTTTCAACATTCTCGTAGAGTTGATTCAGCCTGCGGCCGCGTATGTATACTTTGCAGATTTGTATTACAACTCTTTTCGACTCACACATACCCCTTCTGATTAAGGGGGGATACAGAACACCTAATCCTACATGGGTAGGTGTGGAATGCAAAGTCACAATGTGGAGTCCAAGTGACTCGAAAATGTGAAACCAAGAGTCACACCATTGTACTATAAATGTACATCTTTGTATAATGGAAAACAAGTTTCACGCTCATCCTTCATCGTGTTGTCTCTCTCGTGTGTGTGTGCTCATCTTCCTCATACACCATGTGTGTGCTTTAATATGGTGTTTAACACTATTCATCTTTTTCCCCGTATCATTTTTCTACCGTTTCTCTCTCTCTTTCTTTCTTTGGTGCTTTCTTCATTCGCAGCTTGTATAACCGTTGTACATATAACCTGCCTTTTAACATAACCGCTCGTGTAATTTATCATTCTACCGCTAAACCGGCAATTTCAATAAACATATATCTCGATACTCTAGAACTATGCGGAAGCTTTGATACTCTCTCATTCATCTATGGTTATGAAACCATATTATAAACCTCCCTCCTTAATATTTCATTCAATAATGCGCAAGCTTCCTTTTAAGAGGTTATAAACCAATGTACATTAGAACTCCTTATGGTTATCATATAAAAGTATGTACCATTTCACATGAATATCCAACCTCAACTTTTGCACTTATATGCTTGGTTTAGAACGTATGTACACACCACGTCATTTCTATAAACGTAATATACCAATATATTATACATTTTTCTACCACTGCTTTCCAAAATGCCGCATAGTATCCTCGACCTCTATTAAACTCCCAACACATCAACATTATATATATGTGAACATAGATATACTCTTACATGCTCATGATTTCCTCAGAAATGTATTCCACTTTAATTGTTACAAACATTAACACACCGCCGACTTATACCTTGTTAGACACCTTGCAACTTTATTCATGATCCAACAAAGGATAATTCATCTATTTTTCAACCTCTGATCCAACGGAAATCACGCGGTTAACTTGCATGAGGGTTAATATTCAATAGTTGCATCGATGGAATGGGCGCCAAATAAGCACGGTCGTCTCCATCCGATGGTTACATATGGCTGTACAATTTCATTTTATTGGAGATATATCGCTCAACGAAGATGCATGAACAATAACGCTGATGGCATGTACGGAGGCGGTTTTTTCCAAACCTTTGGAGCCACGTGTCAACCTCTTCTATGGAATCGCCTCCGAAATTTTCTGAAATTCCACTTTCGCTACAAAGGTGGTGCGATAAAACTGCCTGTACTCCCTAACCTACGTTCACCGTTCATCCACAAGGTTCCGCCATCTTCTACGCACATCAGCTCGCCATTTCACCCTAGGTTCCTCACCATTCAACTCTAGGCTTACAGCTTGAGCGCTCCCTCCACAGTTCGACCAATCCACAATGCACCATTCACACAAAAGATCCCGCTTCTCTCCGTGTGCATTCAATCCACAATTCGTAATGAAGATAAACACCTTACTCCATAATACGTAGGGTTATCATGTGTTGTCTTAAGATCTACCAAACCGATACACAAATAATCGTATTAACATCAGCCTCTAAGACTTTCTAGTGGCCGATCTTTAATCGATTGGCCCTTTCTCCTCTATTCTACAGCTTCTATAGTTCTCACGCAGTTTGTGTAGGTCTCTCGTAACAGTGGATCACATACTAAATCAAGCTTCATCATCTAACACATAAAGAATTAATCTAATTCCTCCATAATATATAACACAAGAAATTCACACCCGATTCCCTCAGGCTCCCTTAAATTTGTTCTCGTTTCAAACCTTCGTACCTCTTGAGACCCATATTCAATTTTTCCATAATAATTAATGTTCTTCTATAATATGTTCCCATACAACTAGTTTCCTCAAATCAAAATACCTCTCGCTTCTTGACTAATGCCGCTTCTTGCTCTTTAAGCCCTCTCACGCTCCGCATCTCCAATCAACCGACCCTTATAAAACTACCGCTTCATATCTCATGCTCTCTTTTCCTTGTTTTTGTTCCAAGTGCCCCTCCTTTTCCATCTCCTTTCGATTTAAGCAATGCTCCAACTCATCCCCAAGAATATTAAGTCTTTACCACATGGTTTTAGTCTTCAATCAAATTATGCCATACAAACTCACACTAATGAATAATTGCTCAAAATTTCATCCGCAAACCGTATTAAACCCCTAATTCATAAATAAACTCTCTCAGATACACTCCTTCTGTAGTGCCCTTTCACCCACCGCTCTATCTCTAATTCCTTTGTTTCTTCTCGTCGCTCTACTACCTCTCCGTCTCTCTTTTGCCTTATGGATAGTTTAGGTGTTGCTCTTGTCTTTACCTTTGCCATCAATGCCAACATTTCCAACAAATCCTTCATGTTGGATATTTCTAGCCTCGCCATTTTTAAATACGACATTTTCATTGTATGTAAGTGTCATGATTTCCATATTTACTACCGCAAGATGTGCACCACCCACACACACCCCTCCATCCTATCATTACTTTTGGTCCCTTTGTGAAGTGGGGCATCGATTTTATGATGTGTAACCGTCACTTGGCCGGGGGCATCCTTATATTATCGTAGTAATGGATTACATCACTAAATGGGTCGAGCAATGCCTACACTCACAACCCATGCAATATGGCTGCACAATTTATGTTCAATCATGTCATTACCAAGTTTGGTGTTCCTCAAGCCATTGTCACCGATAATGGCTCTCATTTTTTCCATTACATGATGGGTTAGTTGCTTCCATGTTAAGTCTACGTACATGGCACTTCAATGGCGAACATCGTACTATCCTCGTGCCAATGGCTAGGTTGAAGTCATGAGCAAGGTTTTAGTCACTATGCTTTAGCATATGATTGGGATTCATAAGTCCAATTGGCATCTCATGTTGTTTTCATCTCTTTGGGATTACCGGACCTTAGAAGGATGCACCCATTCACTCCATTCTAGCTTGTTTATGGTCTAAGCTACCCTTCCAATTGAATGCAACCTTCTCTCAAGATAGCCGTTGAATTACTTCCTAATACCTTGCTGCAGGAAGAGTGTCTTATATATTTGGAGAGGATTGATGAAACTCGCGCTTTGTTGTTATAATTATAAGCATAGAAAAATAAGGTCAAAGCTCATTTTGATCGCATACTTTCCCCTCGTACTCAGAGAAGGAGGACCTAGTCCTCTTATATGACCAAAGTTCATGATAAGCCGGGGTAGAAAAATTTGAACTCCATGTGGCATGGGTCCTATATCGCCAAGTTTTTTGTAGAATGGGAATTATGAGCCAATCGACTATGAAGTCTATCCTTTAAATCAACCTTTAAATGGGTTGTACCTTAAAATACTATGCATGAGTGTCTCGTGCATGTTTTTTGTACATGTGTGTTTTCCATTTTTGTACATCTTTTGGCTTGGTGTACTTTACAGCGCTTTTCCTAATTATTTTGTTGTTTCTTATTGTGAAGATGTCTGCCACTCCTTATATTAGTTTCACAGATGGTGCCTCCGAAGTACCCGTAATCTGTCTTCCGGCAGCCCTGGGTGAATGGAATGTTCCATTTTTAGGAATGTAAGCAATAAAACAACTTATTCTAGAGATTGAATGAAGGGGAATTTACCGGATGTGTCACCTTCTCGAAGGAAGTGAGAACCGGAGGCTATTTGGCTTTTTTTAGACTCTATCTATAGAGCTTGAAGAATCCCACTCAAGAGTGGGCTACGCATTATGCAAACACATGAGCATACCATGAAGAGACAACGTTATTCAATGAGCTGTGAGACAAGAAGATGAAAATATAGCCAAGAATAATGTATAGCATCAAAAGAGAGTACAAGTCTTGAGGAAAGCAACCTCTTAAGAAAGGTAATGTGTGCTTCCCAATAATACATGTACATGAATATGAAAGAACATTGTTATTTATGCATAAACCTGTGCTATGAGGATACAATATATGATAGAAAACCATTACAAAATGATTTCAATACATGAATATGACATTATATGGCTCAAATATGATAAGGAGCAAAGCTCTAACACTTAGATACACAATACATCAATCCTCTAAAGGATTGGCTGAAATATACAAAATGGAAAATGCTCTAGTTGCTAGGAAGTCGGGGCCGTAACTCAAATCCGGAACTCAATAAAGAAGGTTAAAAATGATGAGAAATCTGAAGTAAACCCTCTCCAATGGATCTCTGCATGGAAGGCTAATCCACTTGAGATCTCACCTCTCCAATCATGTTTGAAAAACCTCGCAAAGAATAAACTATGAAAATAATGCGTTTACTAGAGAAAACTACGTAGTACTGGGAAAGATTATGGGTTGTCCGGATGCCAAGATCTGAAAATAAGCTCCAAGTCTTCCAAACTGATCCTCCAAAGGCAAAACTTCCCTCCGAAACAAGCAATGGAAGAGGTGTTGAGTCTCCATCGCAACACCCTACAACACAAAGATTATGCCGTTGTAGCAATAACGTTGTCTTGGAGGAGGATGCTTTGGACTTCAAAACTTCCAAGAGATGTGGAGAATGAAGAACCAAACTTCAACATCTCTCAAGAAGGTGAGGATATCCTAAACAGAGTTTCCCAGCCACTCCTTGCTAAGAAGCAAATAATGCTCAATGTATGAATAGACATGAAATCATAAATATATGCATGAGCACGCTGGCTCTCCTCCTCTCCATATATAGAAAATGAAGGATTTCCATGGGACCTACTTCGAATTATGGTTTCCCTTCGTCTAGAAGCTTCCTCCTCTAACTCGTGTCAAGTCCTATGTAGTGATTTCCACCTCATACCCTCGCGATGGTCGACTTGGTCAAACTTCTTTGAAAATATTTCCTTTCACACATGAGGGTGTGAAATTTGGTTCCATCGTCGATCCCTTTTCATAATAGAGGGATTTTATTTATGTTTTTATTGTCATTTGGCCTCTCTTTCCTAATTATTCATCTCATAAATGAATTTAGGAAAATTAATGTTCCAATTTATTGAAGAAAAATTTGGAACATTACAAATTCTCCTCCCAAATGTTGTCATTCCCCAAGAAACTCGTAAGGATAGGAATTGGAAGGCCTCACTTAAGGCATGGAGTCTAAAATATGTTGACAAACATCTCCCCCCTCATGTGGATCTTCCATCCCCAAGAAATCATCCAAAACAAAATGAGCCACCTCCCGACAAGACAACTCCTGAAAATCTCCTTCCACCTCAAGCTCCGGTAATGAAGGTGGGCTGAAAATCTGATCTTGGCAAGCATCATAGCTTACCCCATGATGTCCTTCTCTCCACTCATGACAAGTGTAGAGTGTATGTTGATCTTGGGCTGCAAAATCATTGCCCTCCAATGGCAAAGTGAAGAACAATCCTCCAAAGAAGGTTCCTCCAACAATGAAGAACAGGCTGGCCCAAAACAATTCATCCATGAAGAATAGGACATGTGCATCATGGATCATCCTAATGAGATGTTTGCTGAAGGTGTTACATGAGGATACATAATGCAAACAATCTCTCACAAGGATACAACATAGTCTCATCCACTGCAACTTTAGAAAATTACATGGCAAGCAATGTACAAGATTCATCACATCTACTAATGGATAGTAAATGGCTGAATATGACAACAACATAAGACCAAACACTTGCCCATGGTTGTACAATGGATGAATATCAATCTCATGGCCCACCTCAAAAGAGAACACATATGTAGCAGTGGTGGCCATGCCTCCTCCCATGCTCCCATTAGAACATGTAGTGCAGAGAATGTGAGAATTCTTCCCACTCAAAGACACATCCAACTCATGTGTCTCCCTCATAATCAAGCCTCCCATACCAATCTGATCTATATCAACAAATGGAGACATGATCAGCAGCAAAATGAAGGAAACGCTGAAGGTTACATGTGATGAAAAGAGGTACCAACAGCTTCCCCAACAAGTACAGCGCAGTTTTACAAGTTGCTGCTTGATAAGAGTACAAGGCAAAATGTTTATGTTAAACATGCATGTCTTCATATAATACATGATATAGTGTTGCAAATGAACATACATGAGGTGATAAAACATTTTCCCAAAGCCACAAAAGAGATGGTTGCCTCCATCATGTAGATTGGCCCAATAAAACTCATGGAGCAATATGACAAGCTTGCCCCCTTGTGAAGCAATGCACTGCATAGGAATGGAAAGAGTGTGCAAGAAAAACTCCTCACCATATGTTGGAAGTAAGATGGTACATGGATCCATAAATGAGTCCTCCATAGTGTTTTGGCATGCTATGAAGAAAAATGAACCATGTGCTACAAGAAGATAATCCTCCTTATGCTTGGAAATCCAAGTTAAGAAGAATATGCCATAGTGATAAATGTCTCTATCATCATTACCTCCTCTAAGTGCAACAAATATGAAGTGATCCTGGGACCTATGGGTTATAGATCCACCATATCTTTGTTGGGCACACTTTATCCATAAGTTTCTGCTCCCAAGTGACAGTGCTGTGAGCTCATGCAAGTAAGCTCCTGTCAATACAAAGCTATGTTCTTTGACATGCTCCTTGTCAAAGACTCCTCCAATAATGCTGCAACAAATGTGGAATACTTCCCAAGATGGAAGTGCTTCCAAGCCATCATCAAAGATCAAGGAGATAGTGCCATCCCCTCTTCCTGCAACATCATACAAAGTGTGAGAGAAAATCTGCCCTTGCTCTCCTAGGAACAAACCAAGCAACAAGACATTGTGTTGCCTCCCCATGCCTCCATCATACAACTCATGTGATGAAGACACAATGAATGATATGAGTAACACATCAACACCATGCATCCATACTCTATGCTGCTCAATGATGCAAGTATCCATCCATCTTTTCCCCATCCTCCTACTCTTAGGAAGAGTGTTTTCCAAGTGATGGCCAAACTCTTTCAAGAGTAACCAGCGCAGCCAAGCCTCCTGCTGCCTGGTGTCATAGATCTGCAAGTAGCCTCCTAGCTCCTTGCTCATCAACCACATCCACTCAATCACTTGTGGATGCCTTCTTCTTCTCCTCATCCTGGTATTCTTCCCATGAGGGCTACTATCCTCCCAAATCAAGTTTCTGACTTTGCACTTCATGGGATCTTGAAATATAAACTTCTCAAGGATCAATGAGACCCTATCAAGAATCAAATAGGTGGTAGGCAAAAACCTCCCATCATGATGTGTATGGCTCAAGGGATGTCCAACACAAACATGAGATATTTTATCCATCCTAAGATGTCCTCCATCTTCTATCCGCTCTTGTGAGAAGGGAATGAAAGCATTGCATTTCATGGTGTGAAGTGCATATCCAATGAGATCTCTCCTTGAGACCTCCCTCTCATCCATAGTCTTCCAAAACCAATGAGGTCTTGGATTTGAAAGTAGAAGTTTCTCTTTGAGCTGAGAGGAGCTCATTGAGAAAGTGTCATCTTGAAGGGAGAAAGGATTTCTTACTCCAAGATGTCTACCATCCATCTTCAAGGCTTCAAACCCCAACCTCCAATGTAATGTACAATCCAACAATGGCTCATGAGAATGATGGTTCGATTCCTCCTTGAGTGTTTCCATGTTGCACAACGCAGTGCAACCAGGCTGCTCTATAGTAGCAATGAGATTTGACCCTTGATCTACAAGAGTCCCATCCTCAAAAGTGTTGGCTGCCCCAACTGTCGATGCATGTGGTTGCTCCTCCACAAGTGTGACAGTGTTTCCACAAGCCTCCTCAAGAGGTGATGTGATCTCTTCTTCTTGATTAGAATTGGAAGCGCATGGTACTTCCTCTTCTTTTTCTTCATTCTTCTTGACCTCCTCAAAGGTGGATGTATCTTTTCTAGATCTGAAAAAGAAATAACTATCCTTTTTCACCGTTCCGGTCCTCTTGGGCTTAGACTCACAGGGACTAGTGGATCCCTCATGCATGGGAAGAGGTGATCTCCCAGTAGTACGCTGCAAATATGAACTCTGTATGCTAGAAACTCCATCCTCTCTGAGCTGACAGTAATCTTTGAAGAGCAAAATTGCTTTTAAGTCTTCCCCCATGGACTTCCATTCTCTGAAATAATCTTCAAGAGGTATATGACCATGTTGCCTCGGTACTTCAGGTAAGAATGTAGGCATTGTGATCCTCATATTTTCCATAGATAGCCAGCTCCACAGGCTGAGCCAGAACTATGCTCTGATACCACTGTAATATCCCAGAAGGGAATTTTCAGCAGATCATGCCAGAAAAATGCATTCCTCAGGTATGAGGGCTTCAGCTATCATATAATATCTCTGAAAATGTTCAGCAACCAAAATAAATAGCAGCAGCAACCTTTACTCAGCTTTTAAGGGCAAAAAGGTGGGGAAAAGTGAGGATTCTGGCCCTAAAATGAGTGAATAAGGAAATCTGCGTAAAATGATGGGTCGAGGTTCTGGAATATGTTATAATAGGTCAAGAGGGACTTCCATGTCGAATTTCAGCTCAAAAAAAGGCGTTTTGCTATGTTAAACAGTTCCTCCTTCCCGACTAGTCAAGAAAAACCCTGATTTCCCAAGACTTTGAGTATGCAGAATTTTACTGGAGCAAGGGCAGCGTATTTTCTGAAGGAATATGATGTATAACACTATGAATAATCAGAGAATGAGTTTGAGTACAAGGCATAGGCTTTTAGCAAGGTTAAACAACAATTTTATATAGAAAACCCCTCAAGATAGAGGTGCCGCAAGACAAGAAAATAATCCAGAAACCCTACAGCGTTTTCTGCAGTAGCTGTGAGACAGAAGATGCATATATAGCCAATAATAATTTATAGCAGCAGAAGAGAGTACAAATCTTGAGGAAACAACCTCTCAAGAGAAGAAATGCAAGCCTCCACAACACATGTACATAAACATGAAAAGTACTGCTATTTCTGCACAAACCCAGGCTATGAAAAACGTAGTCTAAGATAAAATGCTGCTCCAAAATAATGTCAACACATGGATATGACAATAGGTGGCCCAAATACAATAGGGGAGCAAAGCTCTAACCCTTATAAGCAAAAATATCTCAATCCTCCAAGGGATTGGCTGAAATGCACAATACAACAAAAATGCCGGAGTTGCTCGGCAGCTACTGCAACTCCAAACTGAAACCAAATAGAGAAGGCTGAAGATGATGAGAAACTGAAATAGACCTCCTCCAATAGATCTCCAAAGTGGAAGGTTGATCCTTACACTTGAGATCTTCCCCTCAAATCAACCGGCAAACCCTCACTGTAGATACACCATGAAAATAACGCAGTAACTGAGAGGGACTGCGCAGTAGGGGCAGAATAACTATTGGCCTGATGCCAAGATCTGAAAATCAGCTCCAATATCTCCCAATCTGATCCTCCAAAGGAAAGAGAGACTCTCCCTCTGAAAAACAAGAGAAGGAGGTGGTGTCGCAAAGTCACCACGGCAACACCCTACAACACAGTATTACGCTGTTGCAGCAATAACGCTGTCCTGGAGGATGATGCTAAGAAAATAACCTTGCCCGAGCAGGCACTCGAAGTCCCCCGGGGCTAAGGGTGAGATCTCCGCACGGAGACACTCAGTTGCACTAAACAGTGCAGCAGACGGGCTAAACAGCCAGCGTGCCAAAGAGAAGACAATATGTCTCACTCAATAATCAATAATCCAAATATCCAAGCATGAATGAAATGAGGAGGCTCCTTCATCTTTTATAGTGTTGGTTTCCCTCCAAAACCCAACGTAGTCTCTCTCTCTCCTCCACATCATCATCCTTATCCACATTCTCATCCTTATCTCCACAGAAGCTTGGAGAAACTTCTAGAGTGTACATAGGCCCCCTCCTCCACATGGTGTTGGGTCCCCCCTTGACTCCCACTTAAGTCACAACGTTGTGCTACTAGGTGGATGTCTTATTTCTTTTAAGTGAGTTTAGACCCCTTTTACTCACTTTTTATTTATTTACAAACTATAGGTGGCAAAATAAAAAAAATAGAATATTCCAATTTGCTGCCGCAAATTAGGAATATTACAAGAAAAGACAACAGAACACAGCTCAAAATATTTAACAAAATACCCTTATCCCATACCAACAACAATGACAGAGTATAACAAAAGTCAATAATAATCCTGTCGTGAATCCTTAGTTGGACAGTATTAAAAAATCCTTTGACACCCAAATAATCATTATAAAGAATACACTAATTTTCATTAAAATGACATGCAAAATTGTAGAAAGAAATATGCTAATAGGGGGAGTCGGGATTGAGGATTTCATGATGCAATTGAGGCTATGTTGTGCTTCTCCAAGCACCATCACCCGCTACCAACCCTGCATTTCCCATGACCGAAATACAAGGAAAAATACTCTGCAAATCAATGTCAACTCCACTAACAGGGTCATAGACTTTGACGAATTCCTTAGAGGATACCGGGACACACACATTGATGTAGGTAAATTTACGAAGACCAAACTGGCAAGACCATTGAGACTTGGTAAATATCATAAGAATCCTCCCCCTCATAGAAATAATAAGGGGTGATTTCGAAGACAAATCACCCTCTGAAATAAACAAAAAAACATAGTCAGGATGGAGTTGAATCCTCTCCGGTCCAATAACCTCGAAGAGCTTCATAACATACGCGATATACCTCCCTCCCGTATCAGTATCATAGAGGACTGCCATGATCAGAATTAGGCGGGAAAGGGAAACATACCAGGTAAATTGTTGTGCACTGGATGAAGAAACCTTCCTCTACCAGAATTCCCTTGTTGTCTGCTCCAAAAACTTTTGCGCAGTGACTCACATGAAACAGTAAACCCACCTACTACCCACCCTTTTCTCCCTCAAGTTGAGTGATCATCCCAAGAATTATCTAACATTGCCTACCTTTTTCTTCCCATAGTGAATGTTGGTTTAATGTGGCGTGGGATGAGCTGCCCACATTCTCCGACCAGTGCTATCATCATTCCACCATGTGGCCCTCATGGCTGGCTGCCACTTCACACCTCCCATGAATTTCTTGACACCCTGATCGGGGAATTTGAATTTGGCTATTTTCTTTGTCCAAAATCTCTTGTAGGGTTGCAAGACCTCCCTCCTGTAGTGATCTATCCCAAGTCTGGTCGAAGTACTTACCTTGATGGTTGCACCCCTAATTCGATAGTAGGTCTGTTGCTGAGTTACGTATTCCACGAATATGAGAAGGTATCATATAACTTATAATTGGAATAAGACCCTTAATTTCCTGTATGAGTCGTGTTGTGTGCCAACTACAGCTATTTTTTTCCCACCCAAATCCTTGCTAAAGCTTTTGGAGAATTCTTGTGACCAAGGCTAAACCTCCTTTGATTATTAGCCTATTGTATTGTTCTCTTCTTGCTATAAGGAGTTCATGTTTAACCGCATTGAGCTCTGCTTCATTATTTCTTACATATCACAAGTCCATTACATAAATCCTCCTTGCTTGTCCTCGTGAATCTCTGAAAATTCCTCCTGCACCAGCCTGGCTCAGGTTTCCTTTTGAGGCCCCACCATAGTTTAGTTTTAGGAATCCCTATGGAGGTGTCATGAATTTATCTCGTAATTGGCTTGCAATGGGTTTCATTTTCCAGGAAGTAGGAGCAATCATTTGCGATTTGACATTCAACTTTTCCAGTATGCGAGCCTCTTGGGCATTCACTTTCCAATCATCATGTTGCCATTTAGCTGTGAGTATGGTTTCTTTGATATTATGAAAAATTATTTTCCATGTTTCATCAATTGGTTGTGTCTCATATCTAAACGTTCCCTTGTTCATTTCCTTCCATACTGCCCAAATGGGGAGGCCTAGGGATATTGACCAAGCCCTATTGATTAATGGACTTTGGAATCCCCCTTTTTTCCAACCTTATATTGTATGTTTGATGCTGGGTCAATATCGATCAGTCTGTTCAAAGAGAAAATTGAGGTTCTACCAAAGTTTTTCAGTAGATGGGCATTTGTTCAACAGATGTTCCATGGTTTCAGTGTGTTTCTCAACCATCTGACATGATGATGGCTTTTGTATCCCTTATTTCTAAAGCTGATCCCAGGTTAGTATCCTTCTGTGACTTACTAGCCATAGAAAGAATTCAACTTTTGGCCATTGATTCCCAGACCATATTTTTTGCGAGAGGTGGGTGGCTTCAGATTGTATGTTATTTTTTTTTATATTATATCCTTCTTGAATTGTGATCATCCCCTTAATTTTATACCCCCATCACAGAATATCCTCTCCTGTTGATATTGTTAGTTTTCTGGATTTTAAATCCTCATAATATTCCCATTGCTGGGTGTTCAGGGCGTTATGCCATTGTTCCCTTTTCTTCCATTTCCTGCATTGATGATCTATCCCTCCATCCCATAAATGAGCCACTTTTTTGTTATTCATTCTATTTTTGAATAGGAAAATTTCCGCTAAATATAGTTTTCTAAACAACTTCTCCCTTTGTTGCAAGGATTCTTCCCAGAACAGAGCCATGTTTCCTCCTCTAATTTCCAAGAAGCTGTGATCCTTGATAAAATATTTATTTTCATAGACTGTGGCATTGCATATTTCCTTTCCCATATGTGTTTCCACGGATATTTAACCCCCTGTATCCAAAACCACCATATATTTTCTCCCATCACTTGGTTGAGCATATATGGGTCTCTCAGTCCCAAACCTCCTACTTGATTAATTTTAACTAGTTTTTCCCAAGAGAGAAGGGCCCATCGTAAGGCTCGTAAAATGTACTAGGATGGATTTTCGCAAAGGAAAAACTTATATAACAAGCATATGCTATCCCCTTCAAGCCTATTTTCCAAAAATAATTGTGGTGCTTGCCATCAATGGTGAGGAAAAATGGAACCGCTTCTCAGTCATGTCGGCAGTATGTCGCTCTTGAACATGACACTCATCTGCATTTGTGTCAGGTTGGGGACATCTCATTTTGTCATTTTTTTCCTCTGTGGGTTTGGGTAATTTTTTTTGACCTCTCATATGCTCTTTTCCACGTCATCATGGCCTCATATCCCTTGACGTCAAATAACACCTAATCTGGAGTCGTGTCGCTAATATGTTCAAGAGAAGTTTTCCTTTGCAGTTTTCAACCTCCCTCTAATCCTCTTTTTGGTCCTGATTCACTATCATCATGTTCCTCTGTCTCGTGTCAACGATGTGGGAAACATTATGGCCCTCCTTTGACCGGGTCACTTCCTGTCGACATCAACTCATTATCCAGGAAGTTGATCTAGAGACTCCCTTTCAGTACCTTGGAGCTTGCATGCCTCAATGGAAATTTCTTCGCAATCAATGACAGGTCCACATCATTGTCCTTCGATCGAGTGATTCTGCAGGTGTTCAACGCCAGATCATTTTTCACATTCCATGGATTGTGCTAGTTGTACCTTGAGAGCCATTGTCATTATTGGTGGTTTCTCTCGTGCTTGTTAATAGCTTTCATCATTGGCTAGTAATCAGGTGATTTTCTTGCATGTTCGAATTCAGCTTACATATTTGCATGCTTGAATTTGTACTTGTTTGGGTCGAGGTGGAGCGCAAGGCCCTGGGTTTTGTCTGATAAGGTCCATGTTGCGAGATATTTTGGTTTATCATGACTATATGCATGACTCTTTTGATTGGATGGCTGCGACCATACTTAAGTCTGTTTGTTGATCCTTATTTCTGGATGGCTGCGTCCATACCTCGGATCTCAATTTTTATGTACTTTATTATGGATGGTTGTGCCCATGCCACATGTTCCTGTATTGGAGATATCACTTCTATTGTACTTGTAGGTCTTCTGACAACGGTGTTTGGTTCGAGCGCGTTCTCGTAAAGCATTTCACTCTTCCCTCTCTCTTAGACCTCATGCTTTAGGGGGCCTCTGTTACACAACATTTTGTTACTGTCCCAGCAATCCCCATCCCTTGCATTGGAGGACCATTTCTGTGACTTATATGAAGTGTCATACCTAAAAAAAAGTGTCATTGGATCCCTTGCCATGAGAACAACATTTCCTCTGTTGACTTTTCCTGGAATAGACCATCAAAAACACATGCTTCTGGGTTGACACTGGCAGCAGTTATGGCCTCGCACCGATAAAGGAAATTAACACTAGGCCCTATGCCCATTGGTGCTCTTTCTCAGTGATCTACCAATGCTTAGTTGTTTTTGGAAATTTTTTTAAATATAGAAGCGAAGTTTTCAAGCTAACTACTTCGTGAGTGATTCAGCTTGGGTTGTTCGACTGCATAACGTCGAGCACCTTCCTTTGGCTTCTTGTTTCCTCATTTTAGGGAAACCTCCCAAATGATAAGGCCTCCCTTCCACCATTTGAGGGATCCCAACCTCCTCCTCTCCTTCTATAAATACACCTCTATCACATAGATGCAGCTAGCTGAATAGGAATTGTTGAACATTTTTCTGAAACAATCTGATATAGCTGGTGTGAGATAGAGCAGAGAGAGAGCCCCGTCGAGAGAGAGATTAGGCTTTTTTACCTCACCACGGCGAAATTCCCTGATGAATGCTTGAGACACATTTTGACTGGACCTGCTGAAGGAGGTTGCGACGTCAAGGCTCTGGTTATAATCTCTTTCTTACATGGCTGATGTTTTGGTTCCTGTCTTGTGTTGATGTCATTTATCTTACGCAATACGTTTAATTCTCCTTGACTAATTAGCTAGTTATGAATGAAATTATTGTCTTGTATGCCGCTTTCATCCTTTGATATTTGTGCAGGCACCCGAGTACCATTGCTGAAGGACCGCGACGTGTCGGGACGAAGATCAGGAGATCGTTGCTGCAGTTATGACAACCGCGTTGGATCACAGGTAGAAAAATCTATCCCAACTCATTTCATTCATTAACTAGGAATCAACACATTAGCATGTCCTCTTGTTGCTAGACCAACCCCGGGGCTAGAGAGATCACCTCTATCCATAGAGGGGATTTACCTACACAACACAAGGCTCAAGATGAGAGCTTGGCCTTTGAGACAATGCGATATGTAGTACATGCTGGCCCAAATGCACATTACATAGTCCCAAAGGTCAGTATTGCCACCTTGGCCACTAAGACTGCATAATGAAAAGTTTCTCCCTGTCACTACCGAGGTTGAAATGTGCATTGCATAGCCTCAAGCCTCAATTTGCATCATTGGTTGTTGAGACTACATAATGGGCAGTTCTATCAGCAAATCTCCCTCCCTTGACCATGAAAATTGTGAAATATCTCTCATCAGTTCATTGGTTTTCTGCCTAATATTTATTTGAAAGTGGATTTGCAAAAGTTAATTTACTCTTTCCATGAGTGCCTTTTCCCTCCTATGGGTATCAAATTTGTTGAGAACTTATCTCCATCAGTCACTGTTACCATGGCACCCAAGAGAGCTTATTCAAAATACACCACATAAAGTAGTATCGAGGAAGTAGTTGATAGTACGTCAGTAAACTTTCCAATGTATTCAAACAATCAATTGTTTGTGGAAAAGGAATCACATCTTACGTGGCAGAAAGTGAACAAATATTTTTCAGCAAAGAGCTTCAAGGAATATATAGAGGACTAGAAGTTATATGTCATTGTTCAATGGTCAGGATTACATAGGGTTGCATGCAAATATATATCCTTTCCATGTGCAGATGTTATCATCTTAATTGTTTCACATATTTATTTGAAGACTATTACTTTGAGCAATGTTAGCGAAAAAAATCTTGCTAATTTTCTAGCACCAAATTACCATCTAATGTACCATTCACCTGAGCTAGAAGCACTCATGGATTCGTACTTATATGCCACCAATAACTATGTGAGCATGAAAGACATTGTTAAAGGTTGCGTGAAAGAGCCATCAAATTTTCAACAGAATCCCACCCAAACATACAAGACAAAGTCTATAAGGAGGGCCTATCAGCTCCTGGTTATCCTAGCTTGAAGAACCTATGGTCAGTAGAGAGCAAAGACCTTTCCTCAAGGGTGGGAAATCTTATTGAATCAGGTTGTGAATGAGGGGTATCCATTCCACTAGTCATATTTTTTGGCTCTAAAGTTAAGTATCCATATATTGAATGCTTGAAATCCTCCCAAGGGAAAGAAATCAAGATTCTACATGTCTCCATATTTACTAGATGTAATATGTGCAAATAATTCGTTCCCAAGCATGACATGTACTTGGACACCTAGAGACCCTGCAGTGTACGTTCAGTGTAAAATACTCTTGGATTACAGCCATAGAGGAGCAATGGATAAGATAACAGACCAATTCCTCATTCCATTATAAAATATGATATTTGAATAAGAACCACCTTGCATGTCACATGGGGAAATGGAAGCAGTATCGGAGATAGAAGATTGGTTTTCCTCAATGAATTCACCTTCCTTAGAGTGTTCGGCGGTTATAAGTCACCATGTCTTTTGCCAAGGTATAACACTAAGAATATTCTCATGAAAGAAGTTTCATATCATTTCTCCATAGGGTTATCCGCAGCTTTGCACAGGAAGAAGAAAGCAACTTTATCAACTATTTCTATGCAAATTGGATTGTATGAGATCAAGAACCTGAAATTCATGGATTTTAAAGGAAAGGAGATAGAGAAATTTTCATTTGGTACTTGGGACCTTAATATGTACAATCCTCGTGGTGTTTTGAAAGACCACTATGCAAAAATCCACTTCCAGTGGCTTAGTGGGACATTTCATTGGCAAGAGGAGGATCCATGGAATAATTTTTATAGTGCAACCAAATCCTACAACTCGATCATTTTTGCATGAACTTCACAGGTGAATCCGTAAAAAGAAGCTACTCTGAAAGTAGTTCCAGCAGAAGGGAGGAACCCCATGAAGTATAAGGGAAAGATAAAGGTTGGGTAGATTCTAGGGGGATAATAAAGACGCAAGATGAAATCAAATGCAACTATTATGAAAGCGACTTTAGCAGCAGAGGAAAAGTGGAAAAAGAGGATGTAGAGAGAAGAATGAAGGAAGAGGGAATATCATAGGAGATTAGAGTAAGAAAATAATAAGCAAGAACAAGACGATAAGTTGGAGGAAGAAGAAGAGAGGAAAAACATGATAGTAGAATAAACAACGCAGAAACAAGTTGAAGAGAAAGTATAAAACAGAAAACCATTAGAGTAGGAGAGCATACATATCCAGGATACAGAGCTTTCTCAACAAATTGAAGAGTTGATGGAGATCGATGACATTGAGGTGGAACTAGGGCTGTAAAATCAATAAGTTGAGCTAATTCCAAGCACGCAATAGATCACCGTTCAGTCCCCACCCCCTCCAACAGTAGAGTTAGCTCCAAGAAATAAAGAGGAATTTGTTCCTCTCGAAGATGACCTGGTTATGGACACATATAATATGTCGTACGATAAACTCCAGAAGAAGATTTTACAAGCGCATAATAATTATTTGCAAGATTACCTTGCATCACCTGCATTTATTATATAAAGGGTGATTGTGGCAGACACCGGGAAGAATCCGAATGCCATTTCCGCGACCAATCTAGCCTTCATAGGTGCGGAAAAGTCAGACACTGAATATTTTCTGGCCGAGAATAATAAATTAGCAAATAACTTGCACGCTACCAAGTAAGAGGTAGAACAATTTCACACAACATCTCTGAACGCAGCTTCTGCACATTTCCATCTGGAGGAAATGAGTCCAGTAGAGTGTAGGTCCATCTACATTCTCCTATAATATTGTGTCCTATTCATCATAATGAAATGCATCAGAAATATTCCCAACTCTTGAGAACTTTTGTACGAGTTTCTTCACTGTCATCACAAAGTGTACCCTAAGTGTCGTAGTTGGAGGAGGTTGTTGTATTGTTGTCGCATTAACAGGATCATTTTTTTCTTATGTACTGAGTGTTCAATGTTGTGCCATTAATTTTTTTGAGTGCGTGTGATCATTAATGAGTTCAACCTTAGTCTCTCTTATACCTTATTGATCCCACACTTAGCCAAATCCAGAAAATATTTATTCCCAACTAACTTGACCCAACTCGGCCTCCTTGAATGATGCATTATGTAGTTGCAAGGCTCAAGCTTCCCCCTTACCTCCTGGAGTTGCACAATGTGTAGTTCCTACCTCCAAGGACTACACATTGTGCAGTTTCAGTGCTCAACCTTTCCCTCGTGACCTCCACAACTATGCAATTTACCCTTCCAATTAGTCTTATTCTTCGCATTGCGTAATGGAAAACCTTAAGCTACCTCCCTTTATCCCTAATATACATAATTGTGAAATCCCTAGGCTTATGTATCTCCTAAATTGGGCATTGTGTAGTCTCAAGTCTCAAGTCTGCCTCACTAGGCTCCCAAATTGTGTAGTCTTCCCTCGCACACTTCTAGAACTGCACATTGCACAATTTCAAGCTTCAGTCCCTCACTCCTGGCCTCTATAAATGCACACTATGAAATCCATGAACTTTCTTCTTGGTCGAGTACCCAATTATAGTTCAACTAGTGGTCTTTTAGGAAGCAAGTTCAACTAGGATATTTCTGCATTGATGTTATCTTGTCATGAGTAGATTTCACTTGCAGGTACTATATCTTGACCTCACAAGATGATGCTTGGAGAGGAAGAGAAGGAGACTATAATGAAAGGAACTTGTGAATCTAGAACCATGAATAATTCATCGAGTAAGAAGATGAAGAGGCACTAGCTTCCAACAGAAGATCAAAGATCATGATTGCATGAAAGCTCCATATCAATCAGCCCATTATAGTATGAATACAAAGCACATGCAAGGTCCATCATGAAGATTCAAAGAAAAAAATAAAAGGAGTAGCTTTGAAATTCCATATCATCATGAAGTTCCATGTCATCATTGTCAAGAGTAACATGTGTCATAATGTCTTTCCACATTATTTTTGGAATGTAATGGTGCAATTTCCCAAAATGAGAAAATGTAAAATATGTGGAATACCAAGGGTCCCAAATGGAATATGAATACTCACTATTGAGTTCTAAAGTAATGTAGAATCTAAAAGGTCATGTAAGAATTTGAAAATTCATTGTATAAGTTCAAAAGTCATGAAGGAGGTCAAGAGTCACATGGGAGGCGAAGATTCACCTCATTTTTTATAAATGCACCCTCATAACTCACGAAAAGGGAATTGTGGGACTTATATTTCTCACCTTGGCTTCTCTAGCATTCACATAGGAGAGAATATATTTATTTGGAGGAGAAAGTGGTGACTTAATGTTCCACTATTGGGTCTAGTGTGGCAGCATTGTACTTGTATATATTGGCACTTCCACTTAATATATAAAGCTTGATGAGAAAAACAAATTCATTCATGTATCGTGAATATCATAGGACTATTATTTATTTATTTTTTATATATGTTTCATTCATATATACTAAGGAAATTGAAATATTTTTGTGGCTTTGGTACTTATCTTGTTGAATTTGTGTCGAATTTGGTTTTATGATCATGGTTGTCTTGTGAACTAATGTGCAGGCTAACTAACTATTATCTTATTTTATTTTGCACCTATTTTAAGGATAGTACTATCACATGTCATATAGAGGCTCACTCTCTTTCTCCCTTCCATGAAAGTACCTTATATACATTGCAATTGTATGCCTCATAGTGCCAACTTACTTACATATTTCAAAGAATGTTGTAGATCTGTGATTATTTAAATACTTATTTTATTAAAGTACACAAATTGCATATGTCTATAAGAAGATTACTTAGAAAAATTACTTTACACTTGATAATTTCAAAACACAATATGGACATTTAATGTGCGGAGTACGAGTATGTGTCAAAGAGTAATTGAATAGAGCTTTGATATTAGAGAAGGTTGGTGTTTGTGCAGTATATTTCAATGTGCAGATATTTTATTAGGATGGGGCATTTTCAAGATAACGGGAGATGCATGTGAAAATTAATGTTGAACTACTAGTGTTAATATGTTATTATTATTATGTTTCATTCTTCAAAGATTTGACTATACAGAAGATTGAATATGCCGTTTGATTTTCGAAACAAATCTAATAATTTTATGAATTTACTCATTACATATATCATATGAATGTTTACGAAGAATGGGGTATATGTAGGAGAGTGGGGATTATTATTATTATTATTTGTATGGAGGTTTTACTATGTGGATTGTAAAGTATGTGCAGGGGGTTAATTGCATAGATATTTGATTTTATAACTATGAATAGTTTCATAGGATAGTGTATTTTCAAGATAACATAATGATTAAATTTTTTAATTTTCGTTGTGGGTTTTTAACTGTGTGTTCTTGCGGGTGAACAAGTGGTGCATAATGCAATTTTTTAATTTTGTCTCTTTTCAAAAATTTACAAATACTCATTTATAATTGACTACTATAACTTCTATGACTTATCTTATAAGCTTTAATACGGTGTTTGTGAAAAGAAAATAATTTTATAATAAATAAGGTTTCTATATTTAGTATGAATTATTTAAATACTTATTTGCTTTTAGTAAACAAACTATATATGCCTATAATAATATTACTTATGAAAACTGGTTTACACTTGAGCATTGAAAAATCAAATATGGATTTTCTTTATAATGCTTTGAATTACGCGAGTTCTCTGACAATGTGTTATTATTGCAAACGAGAAATTTCATTGTGTGGAGTTTTTACTGTGCTAAGATTCATATTCGAAACTTTATTCAATAGGGACGAAATTAGGACACAATTTTTATAAGAGGATGGGGTGTTCATATAGAAATAAATGTTGTTGTTGTTGTTGTTGTTGTTATTATTATTATTATTATTGTGAATATTTGACTTTGCGAAATATGGGATATGTATGTCGATTTATAACAATACAGATAAATGTGATGCATGGAAATTAATTGTTATTTTTGTGTTCAGTCATAACTCAAAAATTTGAAGTTCACTATCAGGATGTAGAAGATATTGTAAGCTAATTTTCTTTATTAGCGAGGGAAAAAAAACTATCATTTGTGTAAATTAGTGCATATTTCTGATATTAGAAGCGACTTCAGCTTCATTAACTTCTTAATCGAGCTGAGAAGAGGGAGAACGTTGGTGCACTCAAGATTTATGTTTTCTTTTGCAAGTACAGTTTTGTGTGGAAGATCATGGTATGGGGGAACTTCCACACGAGAACCTTGGCACAAAGAACTTCTGCACATTGTTTTTAATAAAAACTTGTACATAACTCAAAACTCTTCTTTTTTTCAACATTGTTTATGCCTATATGTGATGGTGAACTCTGCAGTTTCTATATAAGTCACTCTTTATTGTCCAAAGCTACAAATAATTTTAACCAAACATGGAACCAATAATTATATTTATTACAGTCATATTAAATAGTTGAGTCTAATTATTAGAAATATAAGAAATAATTCGTTATTATTATTATTATTATTATTATTATTATTTACGGGGAGATTTAACTGTGTGAAATATGAGATATGGATTTCAATTTATAGAAATACAAATAAATGTGATGAATGGAAATTAATTGTTACTTTTAAATTCAGTGACAACTCAAAAAGTTGAAGAAATATTGGCATTGTTCGCTATTGGGTTGTAGAATCTATTGTAAACTGATTTGTTTTATTAACAAGAAATAAAAAACTAACATCTTTGTAAATTAGTGCATATTTTTTATATCAAAAGTGACTTCGGCTTTATTAACTTCTGGCTTGAGCTGGAAAGGAGGAAAACATTGGTTAATGGCCATGATATCATCATCCTTCTCATTGGCGTCCTCTTCATCATTGTCATTCTCTTCTTGGGCCAAATTATCTAGATGAATATTGAATCTTTAATTTATAAATGGAAGTCACTCCCTATTCAATTCGAGTAATGTCGTTTTCATATTTAGAAGGTAAAATGGAGTTGTGCTTCCAATTTAATAATTTCAATATGCTTTAAGATAAAATCGATGAGAAATTATAGAGCATCATCTATTGTGAATTATGGTGAATTATGGTTCTAATTGTTGATTCCATGTTTTTAGAGTCATTCTAGCAATGTAAATATAGAGTCAAGGTAACCTTTCTTGATTTTTAGTCTTGTTCTATTCCATTAATGTCGGCTTGAGTCCACATAGTGTATTTTCTCATTTTCCCAAGGATGTGCAAACAATGGAGTATGAGAAAGGAAACAAAGGCACAAGAGAAAATTTATGTTTTCACATTTTCTTATTACATTCTTATAAATTTTCTTAATGTAAGGCTTTTTCAGTTTGCATTTTATGTGATTAAAGATTTGGATAGATTTCATTTTGCGTAGTTTTTTTAGTAAATTATTTTCCAATGTTTAGAGTTAATATATTACTAATAATATATAATAATAATAATAATGTTGAATAATTGTGTGGAAAGAAACAAACTACGATACATTCATACAAATTTTCTTAAGGTGGGGCTTTTTCATTTTGCATTTTATGCAATTAAAAATTTGGACATATTTCATTTTTCTGGGTTTTTTTAGTAAATTATTTGGAAATGTTTAGAATTAGTATATTACCAATCATAATAATAATAATAATAATGGTGAAGAACTGTATGGAAAGAAACAACTTACAAAAATGGAGAGCTTTCATTATCATAACATAGCCTTTAATCAGTTAATGGTTATCTTCGTGTAAATAGGCATATGCGTGTATCTATAAATCAAGTCCAAACTTTCATTTAGAATAAAGAAAACAAATTCTATTATTGACATGAACAAAGACAAAAGTTTTTTTTTTTGTAAATTTTGTGAGTGAAAGTGTGTATGAATTATGAACAAGGTTTGTGATTGTGAAAATTTAAAGCTTGAAAGATTCTTTTCTAGAATGGATTTCCTTTTCACTTTTGCAGATATTCCTATTTACATAATGATTTCCACAAACATACCTTTACTATGCGAAGAGCACAACCTTAGAATGTTTGATTTCGTGAAGCTTATTTGCATAGTCGCTCAATGCGATGGAACATTGGCCAAAAGTATCTTTTTGTTGGTGGATCATTGAGCAAATTTCTCATTTTACTAATTGTAATTGTTTCTTATTCTATGATGTTTCTTACTATCACTTTCACTCACTATCCTTCGTCAATATTGCATTGAAGGAATTGTGACGGTAAAAATATAGACTAGATAACAATGTATCTAGATAATGATGAGGATTAAAGTATGATTAGGAAATAATTTCAGATTATTTCTTTCAATTTGATTTTCATTATTATTATTACTATTATTATTATTATTATTATAGAAATTATGGTAATTCATTCATATTTGGATACATATTGCATTAAATTGCTTATTGTCACTTCTCCTGGTTGCACATTGTCAATATTACATTGATAACAGTGTATCTAGATAACAATGAGGAAGATTAAATTATGATTAGGAAATAGTAGCATCTACTTTCATTCAATTCAATTTTCATTTCTCTGCAAGGAGAATAAAGAGAATTTTCTCTTTGCGAGGAGAAAAAAAAGCATGGTTGATTGTTTTCTAGAGTAATGATATATTAAAATAGACATTTTCAATTTTCAATTGATAAAGAATGTCATATACAATCTATGTTTGTGTTTTATACGATATTTAGAGATTCCATTCAAACATAATCGAAATTTGAAGGTGTGCTCATCTATTTTTTGTCATTCTATGCAAATCCTCTATTTTGCATAGATCTAAAGCTATGTGCAATTTCTTTTCTAATTATGTATTGTAAGGTTGTTATACTCATAGCAGCATTTGTTCTCAATCTCGTTTAGTCCTATATTTCTTGTTTATGTGTATAACGACCACGTGTAACTATTTTCCATGTGAGGCAGTAACATATGAAGTTAAATAAATCTGAAATTGCATGATACATTATACCGAATGAGTGATGTTAAGTGGGTTCAATTGTTTAAAAATCAACATTATAAGGAAGAAAATTATGTGGGAGAACTATGTGAAAGGGAAAATGAATGCCCAAGTATAGAACTTTGCCATATAAAAATTGTGCTTTTTATTCCACATATTGATTCTTTGGCATAAATGATAAATTGAAGTTTCTATGTTTTATATATCTTTTATGACATAATTTTAATACTAATAATAATAATAATAATAAAATTAATAATAAGTAACATTTTAGTGTGTTTTTCTCGATATATTAGAAAATTTTCAAAGTTTTATAAAATTTTGTCGCATAATTTTAACACATGACATGTCGGAAGTATCATTTTCGAGTTGTTAATCATTGTTTTTTTCTTTTTTTCTTTAAGGGGGAGATGGATCTTTCCAATGCATATTGCTATATTTCATAGTTATTTTCAAGGGAAGGCTCATTACGAATGCTTTTATTCTAGTCGTCATAATCAAAACTCTGTTATGAGAATTATGTGTTTTACTTGTTAGCATAAGAATTGTACACAATATCAATTTTCGAACATACATACATATTTTACGATATCTGAGTTAGGTACATTGTGGTTCATTTGTTTTGTGACTTTATATCTCATCCATAAACAAGTGTTATCGCGTAAATTTTTTCCCTGTAAATTTTTTATGTTGTGCTTGTCGTTGAGCAATAGTTCACTGTGAAATTATTATTGTCATTATTTTTTTTTGGGAGACGTAATTGCTAAAGAATCAATGAATAATTATATTTAAAACATCATTGCTAAATCATTAATGGAGAAGCATTTTTTTATTGTACAAAGTAATGGTATGGATGAAATACTAAGGCATTATAATCTATTTTGTTCGAACAATTTTGCATATAATGTTGGAGATCACGTATTTGATAATATGTGAACTTTATTGTTTAGTAAAATATTAGAAATAAAATCCTTTAATGCCAATGCATCTATTAATTAATAATATGGCTCACAAGAGCATAAACAAAAATATATTTGAAAAATTATTTACAAATAAAATACCATCAATAATATAAGCTTAAACAATCTTATTATCATAATGAAAACTTGAAAGGTTCTTCCGCACAATGAACATCCTCTACACTTATGCATGTCTTATAAACAAAGATTTTGCTTAAAGTTATTTTTTCTTATTGAAAAATGTTCTGTGTAACAAATTTCACACTTGTAATATTTAGACCCGATTTTTCATTTGCAAAAGTAAGATCTAGTCAATATATATAGAATAAAAAAAATTGCAATTCAACACCGTTGAGAACATTATTGATTCAGAAGGTGTTTTCAACGAAGAAACAGATAAACAAATTTATTGATCAAATGAGAATAATTACCTCAAAAATATAAACATAAAAAAAAACATCAAAAAGACATGAAAAAACAACCTGAAAACAAAAACTGTTATTCTGGAATAACCTTTTTCTTCAAGGTAAATTTTCAGTATTTTTTAAAAAAGAAAGTAAAAGCCAATTTTTTTGTGTGCAGAAAAAACCCTGAAAATGAAAAGTGTTGATGTTGGAATAAGGTCGTCAATTTTTTGTGTGCAAAAAACACCCTGAAAATAAAAAGTGTTAATGCTCGAATAACTTCGTCATTTTTTTGTGTGCAAAAAACATCGTGAAAACAAAAAAGTGTTGATGCCAGAATAATACCTTTTTGGGGGCCGGGGGGCTAAATTTTCAACATCTTTTAATAATGAAGTTAAAGCTAAAATATCATGACTCTGAAAAAACTTAAAATTTAAACTATAGACATGACATTAAAGATAAAATATCAAAATTCTTAAAATTCCAATGATTTTTAGGCATGGTATTAAATATTAAATATCATATCTTTGAAAAGCTTTAAAATTTTCAAGATGACATTAAGAATAAAATATCAACTCTATGAAAATCCTTAAAACTCCAACAATTTTCAGCCATGGTGTTAATATTATTTAAAAATATTATCACCATTTAATTTATGTTAATTTATTTTTATTTTAAGTTTATCATATTAATAACTATTTATTAAGTATGATGTTTTTTTTATATCATGTATTGAAATCAATGCATAGGAAACACTTCAGTTATGATTAATGAACAACTTTACAAAAAAAAAAGAATTTATATGTGATTTTGGAGTTTTTGATACTCTATGCATTAAAACATTTGTATTTTTGGAAATTTCTGTGAACATTTTATTTTTAAATAATTTTAATATTTTGAAATTTACAAATAGTTTTTTTAAGAACTATATTTCATTATTGAGAAAAAAAATAAAAATAAAAAATAAATAAATAAATAAATAAAAAAAAAAAATATATATATATATATATATATATATATATATATATATATATATATATATATATATATATAGTAGTAATAATAATAATTTAATATTAAAGTTACATTTCCTTTGAATTTAATAAATCAAAACTAATAAACATATTAAAGATTATGCAAAAAAAAATTGTCGTTTCTATCGACCTCTAAGGAAGTACACCATCAACAAACAATTGTTCTCCTAGACTTATTACTTCTACATATTTTTAAATTTGACATATATATCCAATCTAATATATTGAGGATATGAAAACATTGAAAAAATAAAAACTAAAAAAAATAATACTAATAATAACAAGTAAATAAAAATATATATTAGAACATAAAAAAAATTAGAAAACATGACTTAAAAAAATTACAATATATAAAAAAAAGGAAAAAAAAAAACAAACAAACATGACCTAAAAAAATTACAATATAAAAAAAGAAAAGAAAAAACAAAAAAATATAAAAACGTAATAAAATAAATTTAAAAAAATAAAGAAAAAATAATAATAATTAAACACTTGACCAAAAAAAACATAAAAAATAAATATATAATATTAATGATATAAATCTAAAAAAACAAAAAAACAAAGAACCATTAAAATAAAATAAAAAATATTAAACAAAAACACAATTGAATGTTGGAAATATTGGCATTTATGGCAAAGGAGCAGAAAGGAGAAACACCAAAATTATCAGTGAGAACAAAGGGGAAGATCAAGATCAGCTGGAGTATAAAGGGCCAATAAAGAAAAGAGGCATGGATCAACACCAGAATTATCATTAAGGGAAAGGAGCAGAGAAGCAACAACAATAAGGAAAAGGAGCAGATCAGGCAATGATGCAGTGAGAAAGCATAAAAGTGGGGCAAGGAGCAGCATTAGACCATTAGAAAAGGAAAAGGATCGTAGAGGAGAAACATTAGAATCAAAGGAGAAAATGCAACAAAGGTATTTAAGGTAACAAAATTGTTAAGACGGCATAGGAAGCAAAGGCGGCAAGGTGGGTCAAGTCATGAATGTGGGGAGAGTCGTGAACGAGCTGGTCAAGTCATGCTATTCAGAAAAGCTCAAGAGTCAGAATTTTTTTTCTTTCAGAACAATGCACAAGGGCGCGTACAGTTCAATGGGTCAAGTCAAAAAATGGAGAAAATCATGAATGCATTGGTCAAGTTGGCAAACTAGAGTGAAGAAAAAATGGACACTTGTGACCAAGTCGCAGAAATGACAGCGAGAGAATGGACACACCAGATTGTGTCGCATATGCCAGTAGACGATGGCACACACTGCAATCAACGATTCTTATGTTTACATGTTAATACTTAGCATGGTAAGTGATTTAAGTTGCGATGCGATAAATACGAGAGGTGGCGATGCAATGCAAAGTATATCACACATCGCATGCGATAAGGTTTAGTAGAAATCATAGAAATTGGAAATTAGTAAAGTTGCAAACTGCGGGAGATGACATGGCAAGATGATGTGATAGTGTTGTGGCAATGACGTGGTAGTGACATGGATATGTCGTGGTGATGACGTGGAAATGATGTGGCATTCCCGGTGGGACCCAAACCCTTATACAGAAAATCACAATTCGCATTTTGCAAGCAGTGATAACGTTTGATTTGAGAAAATTGTGACATGGAAATTATAGTAAGTGGTGGGACCCAATCAAAAATCGCAAATCTCAAAGTCAGAAGGCTGAGAACACAAAATTTTGGATTCATTCCGCTAAAATGTGAAGTTAGAAATGGGCCTGGACGTGATGCAACACAGAGCTCTATTCTAAAGTATTTCAAGTTCGGTGCTATGCGGATTTCCTTAAGAACTCACATCAAAATATTGGTAGGCACATATAACATGAAACACAAAAGCAACGCCGAAATCCAAACTGTGAAGTGGAGCCGACACGATGCAACTCAGAGTTTAATTCTAAATAATTTAAAGTCCGAGACTAGGTATATTTGGTTAAGAAATCACATGGAGAGAATGGTTGAGCAATGTGTAAAAAAATAACAAAGGAAGTTGCCGAAATGCGAAATGGGCCTGGACGCAATACCATTCAAAGGTAAATGCTAATATATTTCAAGTTCAGTTTTATGTGGTTGCGTTTTTGATAAAATAAAGTCTGAATGTGGGTAGAAGGACTTGGGTAAGTGAATCGAAACTACGTGTAGTCCAGGGTTCTATGTGGATAGGCCTATTTACAAAGAAGTAAAGCTAAATGGAGAGTTGACTCGAGTGTAAAAAAAGGAAATCCTGAATGCCAGAAAATACTCAGGTAAGAAATAAGACCCGACACTCGTGCAGAATAGTGGTTGATTTGGTTACACCAGTTTATAATAAATGTCTAAATGCAGGAGTAGACTCGGGAGAAAAAGACCTGACACTCGTGGAGATGTGTTATGTGGCTGCGGCTGTTTATCAAAATAAAAGTCTGAACGCAGAGGTAGATTTGGGTAAGTGACCCGACACAGAGTGAAGAGCAGATAATGTTGAACGTTGTGGCTATGAGGAGATAGGCACCATGGGTCAAGTCAGGCTCAGCAAAACTACGGGTAGAGAATATTAAACGATGCAGTTAATAGATATAATAGGTAGAGTGGGTCGAGTCGGGCAAAGACGGTGATGCTGCACGGTTGAAATATACAAACAAAAATAGAAAAAACAAATACATAGCAAGCAAAAGAGGGAAAATGCACAACAAGTAAAGAAGATGGAAGGGTTGAGTTGTAATTTCAGTGTAAATGTAAATATATTGATTTATTTTATATTATTTGTGATGCAAAGGAAAGTCTCCATAGGCATAGGAAAAACTCCAATGAGTGTTGTAATGATTATGTCTAATGTAATAACTTGAACTGAAGTGTAAGGAATCAAATGGTGGAAGGAAGAGAGACAAGCCTATTCACTTCGTATTCCCTGTAGAATGAAAACAGTCAAGAGTTATATGTATAAGAGATGTAATATTTGTGTGCAAAAAGTTAGTTAGAAAGATGCATAATGGAAAAGAATAGAAGAATGTAAGAGAGCTGCAGAAGGTTGGAGAATGGAAGAATAAGAGAGAGCCGATATGAAGTAGATATGAAGGTTGAAGAGGCAACAGTGGAGAAGGAGTATAACAAAGCTGATATCTAGGTAAATCAACATTTTAGTTTCATGTTGAGTGAGGAGATTGTAGTCTCCTTTCAAGTTATAGCTTGATAAATTTTCAGTTGGAGTTGGGTGAGGTAGAAGCCTCCTGTAGGTTGTAGCCTGCTGAAAATATTTGGGAGTTGGAGCTTCCTTGCGAGTTGTAGCTTGCAGAAATTGAGGTAGGATCCTCCTGTGGGTTGTAGCCTATAGAAAACACATGGGATTTGGTGCTTCCGTTTCAATTTGTAGCTTGATAGATGTCCAGTTGGAGATGGTTGAGGTAGGAGCCTCCTGTGGGTTGTAGCCTACAGAAAATACATGGGAGTTGGTTCTTCTGTTTCAAGTTGTAGCTTGATATATGTCCAGATGGAGCTAGTTGAGGTAGAAGCCTCCTGTGGGTTGTAGCTTGCAGAAAATAGATGGGATTTGGAGCTTCCTCGCAAGTTTTACCTTGCATAATTTGAGGTAGTAGCCTCCTGTAGGTTGGAGCATACATAAAATCAGTGATGAGAGGGCGTTGGAGCTTGCCTTTAAATCACAACAATAATAAGATGTGGTTTTCTCCCTTATGGGTTTCCACTTATATCTATTGTCTATGTGCTTGATGATTGTGTGTTGATGTGATGTTTTAATCCGCTTAATTACTTGTTGTCCACAAATTAAGTTTGTTCATTCATTATGTATTAAGCTTCTTATGAAATGAAGGTGTAAATAAGTTGAATGAAAATATTTTTAAATTTCCATGAAAGTACTAAATTGATTCACCCCCCCCTCTCAGTTTAGCTAAGGGTTCATCAATTGGTATCGAAGTTGGTTCCTTTAGTAATAGTTTAAAAACTAGAAGGAGGTCATAGGTCCCCAAAATGGTTATCCTAGAAAGATTCTCAACAAATAAATCCCCATTGTTTATTGGCACAAACTATGCTTTATGGATAATAATAATAAGGACATACGTAATGTCTCTAGGAATAGAATTTTGGGCTTTTGTGGAAGAAAAATATGCACCAAAGGATACTCACACTAAGGAAGAACCCAAACAAAATTTCAGAGCTAATGAAAAAGCAATGAATGCACTCTTGAGCGGTCTAGGTTAGTCATAATTTATCAAAGTAATGCACAAAGACTGCCAAAGATATATGGGATACTTTAGGAAACAGTCATGAGGGAGATACAAAGGTGAAGATATCCAAACTACAAGCACATAGAACTCAGTTTGAAAACTTTAAAATGAATTAATATGAAGATATAGATGCATTCTTCTTAAGAGTTGCAGAAGTTGTGAATATTATGATAGGCCTAGGAGAAGAAATTAATGAAAGTGTTGTAGTCTAGAAAATATTGAGATCTCTACCATCCAAGTTTAATCCTAAGGTTTCTTCCATAGAAGAAACAACAAACTGGGAAACCTTAACTAGAAACCAATTACTTGGGAACCTAACATCATATGAGATGAGACTTCTTAAAGGGAAGTCAAACACGATGGAGGCTGCCTTCAAGGCAGACAAGTGCATAGAAGAAAAAGAAGGTACATGCTCATGCTCTAGTGAAGAAGAAGCTAAATTCGTCATAATATTGGATAGAGGCACAAGTAAGAAAAAAGGTAAACTTACATTTAAGTTCTTTAATTGAGCAAGAGTGGGCCACTATGCTTCAAAATGTCCCCATAAGAGAGCAGAGAATCGGCCACAAAAGACAGAGAAAAATAAATAAATAACTGGAAGAAAGGGAAGAGATTTAATAGAAAATCATTTTAGGCTCAACATGGTAGAAGTGCATCTAAAAGCTTAGACGAATCCTCCAATGAAGAAGGAACCTCTAAATTTTTTTTGTTGGCCAAGGAAGAGCTTGAAGGATATCTTCTGGAAGATGAAGAAGAAGGTGAGGGTGATCTTGAGGGGGAGCTAATTAGTGCCCTGAAGGAAATAGACAGACTTAAACTCAAGAGTAGAAAACATAAAGACATTGTCCTAAAATATGTAAAGGAAGAGCCAAGTTCGGAAAACCTCATTTAGTTGAAAGTAGAACTTGAAGAAGCTAAGAAGGTAGAATATATTCAAAAAAGGAAAATAAAGGAGAAAAATCAGGAGCATTAATAGTTGGAAGAAGAAGTAGTATGCCTGGGAAAGAAATTAGAAAAGGCCCAAATGGAATTAACTATGACTATTCCATGAATAAAAAGCTCTAAATTGTTGGAAAAATAATAAATGCTCAAATATCTCCTTGTATAAAGACTGGGATAGGCTATGAAGGGGAAAATAGTAAGCCTAAGGTTGAATATAACAAAGATATCACCTTTGTGAAAGTTGTAAAAGAAAAAGATAACTCTTAGAAATCTGAGATTATTGCAGGTAGAAGGCTAATAGAAGAAATGAGTGGGTTGTGTAAGCATCTCGGAGACGATATTACCTCCATGGAGAACTCTGAGAAGGCAGACATTGAAAAAGATGATGAAGCAATCCAAAAGAGATCCAAAGAGTTAGAAACCAGCAAAAAATTGATCTGTAATGAAACAAATAGAAACAAGCAGCAACATCAAGTGACAAAGAATGGAAGGAAGAAGAAAGCAGTTGCAAGAAGCTCAATTGTTCCGGAAGATGAATTGAACAAGTTCGAAAGATCTCAAATGATGTTCTTTCCTCATATGAGAAGTATTACATATTTTACCTGCCATAGACCTGAACATATAGCAACACATTGTAAGACAAATCAAATCAAGTTTAACCAACAAAAGATACAGCAAATGAGAATACCCCCTCAAGAAATAAAATGGAAAGGATAATCCTTCACCAAGTACAAAAATCATTTCCATGGCTACTGTTATGCATGCAATCAATTTGGACATAAACTTGTTGAATGTAAATTATGTTAAAAAAGGAGCACAAAATGTTATACATCAGCTAAAATGTACCCAGGTAAAATAAGATGTTATGTGTGCTACAAGCTTGGGCACGAAGCAAATGACTGCAGGTTACCATATAAAGTAAAGGACTCTAGATAGATTACAAAACCAAATCAAATCATACCAAACTGTGAATCAAAAAGAAATGTAGACATTATGAGGAACCCCAAAAAGTATGGAATAAGAAGAAAAAGGGGGAGGCTATTACTTTAATGACATTTTGAATCCATCACAGTCTCATGGGGAGTTGTTCCAGGAAGCAACGTAGATATCCATTCAGTGATAGACAAGAAGCAAAATCCCAGAGGGAGAGTAGTTCATAAAAGGTCCCCATAGGAGTTTTCAAAGAAGAGCTTGTTGGAATAAGAACAACTCAAAGTTCAAGAAGGGAAAGGACAATTCCTCTGGCAGAGAACTATAGAGGAAAAAGGACACATGAAGCATTCAATGCTAATTTGAGATAGCCAACAGATTAATTGAAGAAGAGAAAGCAGCAAGTAGCCACAGTGATAAAGGGAACATCATTCATGAACCTATAAACTAAGAAGATTATTACACTGTGTGTCGCACTACAAGTGTTGATAATGAAACAAAATTCTTTCAAGAAGGATGAATAAGAAAAGTGTTATCCCAAGTGTTATTATTGGAGCAGTGGTATGATACATGTCCTTGAGATTGGAATGATATGGTATGCATGGCAGAAATACATCAAGGAAGAATTCCCAGTGTTATCAACATTATAATATAGGTGGATTAATCTCTGGTTTCTCTAATCATTGCAAGGTACCTTCTGATTGTAAATGCTGGAGAATGTCGAGCTACATCAGTAAAGCATGGAAAGGTATTTAAAAGTGCCGAAGGATCATTATCTTGTTTTCTTTTGAAGTGTTATTTCGAGCATTGAAACAATATATATTCCTGGATATAATTGCATGCCTTCCTCAAGTCAGTATGGATATATCTTCAAGGCCTATTTCTTAAGATCATTCATAAAGCTATGTGAATTCTATTTTCTAAGACTTCAATTTAACGAATTGAAGATTTTTTGTTGAAGATTATTATGATAGAAGAGTTGAAGTATCTGAAGCATGATGGGCTAGATGTGCTAATCTTACTATTGAATTTTAAAGAGTCTATTATTGATTCATCTGAAGCTCACTTTAGAAAAAAGGAATTGTTGATATTTCACCACTGTAGAGAGTCTGATCATTGACACAAATACCTCCCTATCAAAAATGAAATTGTATAGTTGGTAGTAAAAAATTTCCAATGCGTTGAATGTATCTAGCCTCAAGGTTTTGTTTTTAATATGCTCTATACAATATTAAAGACATTGGGTCCTTTTTTTAAAATTGAAAGATATTTTCTAATCTTACAATAAGTTGTAAGCTCTATTTAGACTCATTTTTCACATCAACATCAAGGGATTTTGGCCTGTAGTGATTATATCTTCAGAAGTCTAACACATATCACCACTATCAAGCAGTAAGGGACAAAAGTACAAAAAATTCAATGGTGACATGCCTTACAACATTCTCATGAGTTTGGGATAGCATCATTTGCAACATATTCATGTAATCTCTATGATTTTCAAGTGTTACCTCAACAATGCTCATATATCTTATGAAGTTTGCAATGCAACCACAACGATGGTCTACTACACTCTTGAAATGTTGAAGTGCACATAAAGCAATGCTTATGTGTAACATATAGCAGCACCCACCGTGTATGCAGAAGATCATAAAGCAATAATACTATGGTAATTAGGTGTATTCATTCAAATACAAAAGGATTCATCAAGTGTGTAATGAATATATGGAGGTGTATATTCATTTCATATAAAAAGAACATAATGAATAATGCTTACACACAACTCAGAGAGAAGTAATGCAATGATCGAAACTACATTTGAAAATGTGTAACCCTTTGAAATTGATGTCAAAGGGGGAGGAAAAGCAAGCAGAAGAAGAAAGGAACTTCTGAAAAGAAAGTAGAGGAAGAAAGGCACTTCTCATAATGAAAGCTAGAGGAAGTCTTGGAGGGTGTGTTGGAGGAAGTGTTGCCATCAATGCCAAAGGGGGAGACTATTGGAGCATAGAAGCAACAGTAATAAGACAAAGGAGCAGATCAGGAAATGATTAAGTGAGAAAGCATAAAAGAGAGGTAGAGGAGCAGTAGAGAGGCAAGGAGAAACATGAGACCATTAGCAAAGGCAAAGGATCAGAGATGAGCAACATTTGAATCAAAGGAGAAAAGGAAAAAAAGGTAGTTAAGGCAGAAAAGACTGCAAAGGTAGCAAGGTGGATCAAGTCATGAATTTGGGCAGAGTCATGAACGAGCGGGCTAAGTCGTGCTATTCAAAAAATCTCAAGAGTTAGAATTGTTTTTCGTTATGAACAGTGCACGAGGGCATGTGCAGTTCAATGGGTCAAGTCGGCAAATGGATAAAATCATGAACACACGGGTCAAGTCGGCAAACTAAAGTAAAGCAGAAATGGACAGTCATGACCAAGTCGCAGAAATGACAGCGAGAAAATGAATGAACCAGATTGCGTCTCATTGGCCAGAAGACGATGGCACACATCGCAATTGGTGATTCTTCTGCTTACATGTTAAGACTTCGCATGGTAAGTGATTTAAGTTGTGATGCGATAAATACAAGAGGTGGTGATGCGATGCGAAGTATATTGCACAACGCATGCGATAAGGTTTAGTAACGATCGCAAAAATTGGACATTAGTAAAGTTGTGAAGTGCGGGAGATTACATGGCAAGATGACATGGAAGTGACATGGTGATGACGTGACAGTGACGTGGAGATGTCATGGCAGATGATGTGGCAGATGACGTGGCATCTCCGGTGGGACTCAAACCCTTATATTGCAAGTCACAAATTGCATTTTGCAAGCGGTGATAACGTTTGATTTGAGAAAATTGCGACATGGAAATTGCGATAAGTGGTGGGACCCAATCGGAAATCGCAAATGGAAAAGTCAGAAGGCTGAGAACACAAGAGTTCAGATTGATTCCGTGGAAATGTGAACTGCGAAAGGGGCCAGATGTGATGCAACACAGAGCTCTATTATAAAGTATTTCAAGTCTGGGGCTATGAAAATTTCTTTAGTAAATCACATCAGAAGATCGAAAGGTGCATATAACATGAAACACTAAAGCAATGCCGAAATGCGAAGTATGAAGTGGATCGGACGCAATGCAGCTCAGAGTTTAATTCTAAAGAATTTAAATTCTAAGATTAGGTATATTTGGTTAAGAAATAGCATCGGGAGAATTGCTGAGCAATGTATAAACAAATAACAAAGGAAGTTTCCAAAATGGGAAATAGGCACGGACACAATACTGTTCAGAGGTAAATGCTAATATATTTAAAGTCCAGTTTTATGTGGTTGTGTTTTTGATAAACGAAATTCGGAATGCGGGCAGAAGGACTAAGGTAAGAGAATCGACACTATATGTAGTCGGGGGTTCTCTGTGGATGCACTCGTTTACAAAGAATTAAATCTTAACGAAGACTTGACTCGGGTGTATAAAAAGGAAAGCCTGAATGCAAGAAAATACCTGGCTAAGCAATAAGTCCCGACACTCATGCGCAATAGTGGTTGATATGGTTACACCATTTTATAAAGAAAATTTTGAATGTAGCAGGAGATTCGGGAGAAAAAGACCCGACACTTGTGCGGAGGTGTTCTGTAGCTGTGGTTGTTTATCAAACAAAATTCTGAATGTGGAGGCAAACTCAAGTAAGTGACCCAACACAGAGTGAAGAGCAGATAAACCTAAACATTGTGGCTATGAGGAGTTAGGCACCATGGGTCGAGTCAGGCTCAACAAAACTGCGGGCAGAGAATATTGAATGTTGCAGTTAATAGACATAACAGGCAGAGTGGGTCGATTTGGGCAAAGACGGTTATGTTGCATGGTTAAAATATAACAACAAAAACAGAAAAGACAAATACACAGCAAGAAAAAGAGGACAAATGCACAGCAAGCAAAGAAGCTCAAAGAGTTGAGTTGTAATTTATGTGTAAATGTAAATATATTGATTTATTTTATATTTTTTGTGATGCAAAGGCAAGTCTCCATAGGCATAAGAAAAACTCCAATGAGTGATGTAATGATTATGTCTAATATAATAACCTGAACTGAAGTGTAAGGAATTGAATGGGTGGAAGGAAGAGAGACATGCCTATTCACTTCGTATTCCCTGTAGAATGCAAACAATCAGGAGTTATCCGTATAAGAGATGTAATATTTGTGTGCAAAAAATTAGTTAGAAAGATGCAGAATAAAAAATAACAGAAGAATGTAAGAGAGCTGCAGAAGGCTAGAGAGTGGAAGAATAAGAGAGAGCCGATATGAAGTAGATATGAAGGTTGAAGAGGCAGCAGTGGAGAAGGAGTATAATAGATCTAATATGCAGGTAAATCAGCATTTTAGTTTGATGTTGAGTGAGGAGATTGTAGTCTCCTTTCAAGTTGTATCTTGATAAATTTCCAATTGGAGTTGGGTGAGGTAGGAGCCTCCTGTAGGTTGTAGCCTGCAAAAGATATTTGGGAGTTGGAGCTTCCTTGCAAGTTGTAGCTTGCAGAAATTGAGGTAGGAGCCTCCTGTGGGTTGTAGCCTACAGAAAATACATGGTAGTTGGTGCTTTCATTTCAAGTTGTAGCTTGATAGATGTCTAGTTGGAGCTGGTTGAGGTAGGAGCCTCCTGTGGGTTGTAGCCTATAGAAAATACATGGGAGTTGGTGCTTCCATTTCAAGTTGTAGCTTGATAGATGTCTAGTTGGAGCTGGTTGAGGTAGGAGCCTCTTGTGGGTTGTTGCTTATAGAAAATACATGGGATTTGGTGCTTCTGTTTCAAATTGTAGCTTGATAGATGGCCAGTTGGAGCTGGTTGAGGTGGAGCCTCCTGTGGGTTGTAGCCTGTAGAAAACAGATGGGAGTTGGAGTTTCCTTGCAAGTTGTAGCTTTCAGAATTTGAGGTAGTAGCCTCCTGTAGGTTGGAACCTATAGAAAATCAGTGATGAGAGGGAGTTGACTTTGCATCACAACAATAATAATATGTGGTTTTCTCTCTTATGGGTTTCCACTTATATATGTTCTGTATGTGCTTGATGATTATGTGTTGATGTGATGTTTTAATCTAGTTAATTACTTGTTGTCCACACATTAAGTTTGTTGATTCGTTATGTATTAAGCTACTTATGAAATTAAGGTGTAAATAAGTTGAATCAAAATAGTTTTAAATGTCCATGAATGTACTAAACTGATTCACCCCTCCCCCCCATCTCCCCTCCCCCCCGACTCTCAGTTTAGCTAAGGGTTCATCATCGAAACCATGAAAAAAATAAAATAAAAAAACTTCAAAAGAAATAAATAATAATAAAAAATATATTTAGAAAAACTAAGCTTATAAAAAATATAAAAAAAAATTATTGCAAAAAAATTAACAAAACAAAAATTAAAAAATGAAAAAACAAAGTAAAAATTATTAAAAACATAACAATAATATATACATATTAAAGAAACTTACAAACAAAATTTTTAAATAAATTAAAATTAAAAAAAATCAAAATACTGCTTGCGTGGTTTTTGAGTTACTAATGACATGTTAGTTATAAGATCTCACGCAGTTGAAAACTACAATCCAAATTAAATGTACGACAATGCCCAAAATTAGAAATAGAACAGGCGTAAGAAGGGATATGCCAAACCTCGAATGAGGATCTTAAACTGCGTTACAAAATTGCATGAAAACCGTAATGGGTAGAACACCCAGATAGGTTACGCATTTCCCTTAGCAATGTGAAGGGAAACAACCCAGATTTTCTTTACACAACTGCCATGAATAGTATAAGGTGGTAAAACCCAATTGCAAGATAATTCGATGAATAAATATAAAAATAAATACGCAGAAGTAAATGGAGCAAAGGGTAGCATATACTCTGCTTAATACCCAAGCGAATTAAACCAAGAATCATATGGTAATAGAAGAGATTAGCTAAAGATCTCATAACTGTATTGATTACAAATAATACTATGACCAGAATGAAAATTTAAAAATGTAAAACTCATTATTTAATCAAATAGAGGAATCACAATTCTCTTAGGCTCACAAGCAAATGAATAAACCAATAGTACAAAGAAACTAATGGGTACATTGAAAAACTAGTGACTAAACTCCGAATGTAATGGAAGTAACGATTTTCATACGCTCTAGAAAAAATGTCAAATGTAATTATAACTAGACCCAGATTTACCTGACTATTCATATTATGGGTTACATATGAGAAATTATTCAAATTCAAATATACACCAAATAGAACAGAGATTTCTAATACCTCAGCTAACATATCAAATACACATAAATCGAGCCAGTGATCGAATAGGGAGTAGGATTCGTAATCAAATAGGCCATGTAACATATCAAATGCATAGTGCTAAACCCAAAAATTCTGGATGGAAGACATACTAAACTCAGGACTGAAATTCTATACGAAATATATATAAACCCAAAATTTTAATACTATACAAACGGTGAAAACCCTGAAAGAAGAATGCGTAAAGAACCACTTACCTCGTATTGGAGGAAAATGGGATGGAAGAAGTTCACATTTAACCCAATGACTTGTCACTGAAAAACTGTGAAACATGGGAGAATTCTTTACCCAAATGACCATGCAGAGAAATAGAGGGGTTCCTTCCTACGTAAGCGAAGAACACACTGTGAGATACATATTTCAAATATAATGAAATTCAAATATATAAAACAAAGGCAAACATATAATTGAGGTTACCCAAGGTGAATGTCGATTCTGACCATGCTATGGGGTTCCCTACAACACAAATAAAACAGACATTAAGAATTAGCACCACTATGCAATCATGCCAACAAGAAAACACAGGGAATGATTTGTAAAATCCTTACCTTTGAGGCCATGGTGAATAAATGCTCTGCCAAACACCATTTTGTTTCCACATCTAGCATGCTAAACACACAAAGGGTCGATTTCTAGGAGGAATCGAGCTACCATGGCTTTGGAAATCGAGTTACAGGTTTGAGCTATGGTGGCATAGCTCCCTCAAGCATGACGGTCGCAAACCACACAGTGAAAGATCGAAATGAGTAAGAGAAGGGTAGGTAAAACCATTAGGTTTTTCTTAATGTTTCTGAGCCTTGGATCTTTCCCCTTTAATCTCAATCATTCATCCTTGGCATCGATAAGGGTGAAGGCCATGTGAGGGCACATGGCCTCTGCCACAAGGTTAAATCGGAGTAAGACATGTCATCGAGGTAGGGTCAACATATTAAGTGCGAAATGGAGTTATGTGAGGGGTGTTAAAGCCTTTGTTACAAAACATAGTAGAACCTTATCTATGTTTAATATGGGAGTAAGTGTATACAACATATACCATAGTAGGACTATAAGTATGTGAAATATTAGAGTTAGGTATACATTATAGGTTAACATATGCAAAGGTAGGTTAGAAATATTAATCTATGAATGTTGCATATAAAATTATTCAAGAGTTAGGACTCCACTTGCTAAGACACTATAAGTAAGAGTTTAGTAAGTGAATAATGGCTAGAGAACCATAATATTTAGCACACATGAAGTTTATTAAAATGATTAAGAAGTTAAAGAAGGGATGACAATCATTAAACCAGAAAAGTACATGATAATATATATATATATATATATATATATATATATATATTTGGGGACATGGCAATGAAACTTTCATAAACTGGCCTCATGGTCGTCAAAAGTTAGAATGTTTTCGTCACCACCTCAATAATGTGTCTCCCTCTGTTAAATTCACTATGGAAATATAAATTGATGGTTTCCTTCCTTTTCTTGATGTTCTTTGTAACACCTCCAGATTCAAAATTTTATTTTTACTCACCTGGATGTTTGCGTAAGGTGTTCAGAAATTTACTTTCCCATTCCATCTTGTTAAAATTTCCTCTACTCATTAAGTAGTTATTACCCCACTATCCCTTATTAGAAGCATGGAATGTTCCTCTTGGTATACATTTCAGCTATGTATATAACTTCCAGAACTCTTGGTATTAACATAGGGTATTCTCCCTAAACATAATATGGTCATTCTTGTCTTTCAGTGCTGCACCTAACACATATATATGTAACACATTTATATCACCCATTTTTGACTTCACATCTATATCACCGATATAATTATCACAACATTGTTGAATCTACATATATATACCACATATACATATATATCATTACATGGTTGAATCCACATATATATATAGCACCTATATATATAACATATAGATATATAGCACGTATCTACTTTCTTGATATATCTAAACCTGTAATAATATAAATCGAAGGTGCACATATATATGTTAACCATTTAATAACACCTATAATTGTTTTTCTCTATTCATTAAGGTCGAGCGATCTTAACAACCCGTTGACTGGATTATTAATAGGCGGCAATTTACCTCTTACCATGATCTGGTCCGATTTCCTCTTAGGATGCATATTCTCAATGTTCAGATTTGTGATTTGATACATCCCGCAAGGCATACAAGGGATACACGTTTATGGTGATAGTTCGGCTGACGGTCGACTATGTCCACCAAATCACGAGGTCGATTTTAACCGGACAAATTTTAATGCTAGGGTTTGCGTGTTGCTTTTCGCCGGCTATGAGAAGAAAGCCTGGCTCGAGCGTAGCCGAATGGCTCATAACTCCGTAGTCCACCGAATGACACGAGGGTACCTCCTCCTATACTCGTGCAACAATCTTTAATTTCCCGACCCTCGGGTACGACGCTTCCACCAGCTCCTCTGCGAAATTTACTCCCTCGACTGTACTTATTGAAACCCTTATTGTACATAATCTTGCCAATAGCATGGCAATGTATTTGTTTATACATCTCACGAGTACTGATGCGCTTTATGCAGAAGGTTCCAAAGCTCCTAGGGATTCCTTCAACTGTCTGGTCGACAGATGGATAAAAATGGCGTGGAGTGTTCCTATGACTCTTCCCGGAAGGCTTTACATAAGACCGGTGCACTCCGAACCCTGCTAAGTTCGAGCGCCGAGAGATAAGGTTCTGTTGGTCCTGCGTTGGATTTCGCATTCCCTACCAGTCAGGTAAATCAACACTGCAACTATGGTGACCCAGGATTCGTAATCCTCTATTGTTCGGGCATCATTTCTAATTTCTGTGGCTGTATTTTGGTTTCCAGTTGTGTAGATGTTGATTCGAACTAGCAAATCAAATAGCTTGACAATGTAGGGGTTTACATCACTAACTCTGTGTATGTCAGATGCGTTATGTTGGACTTTGGTTTTCCTGACTACCCCGGACAGCCATCAACCTAGGAAGAATGCAAAAGGTAAGCGTATCCTATTGTTAACAGAGTCCTTCTATTCCTTTTTGGGTTATTCTATTTCAGTTTTGGTAATATGGTTCGCCCTCTGTACATTTCTTCTGGGTTTTTTTTTTTCAGAGCTACGATGATAGAGGGTCTGGAAACCAACGAGACTGACGGACCCTACTCATTTACCCTGGAGTCCTACGCGCAGAGTTGCTCGTGGTCAGAGGTGGCGAGGTAAGGGGTTCTAGTTCCTCTGCCCGTTTCGTTTTTTGACTGAGTAAGAGTAGCTATTGGTAATTTTCCCATTTCTCATACAGGAGCCAAGAAGGGATTCGGCAGTTGAGTGTAGCGATGGTGCTGGACTCATTACACACAGATCTTCGGCGTGAGCGAGCCAACTCGACTCAGCCGTGAATGATTTCTGAGCTATTCAGATTTTCTGTCACGTTTCTATCGTGGCTATAACCTTGTGTTTTTCGTTAACCACATTGGTCATGCATTTACATTGTATGTAGTATCTGATAATGGCGATACCTTCGTCAGCCATCTTGCAATCTTTCCGCATCTACGTGTCATATTTGTTTTTCGACGGGTTTTGAGATCTCCTCCACGCATTTCTGCTACAGGCATTTTCATGATAACCTACCCAGCGTACTGTTAACTATTTTCTCATGTTACCCTTCTATTTATGTTTTTATAGAAATATTCTCAACTCTACATTTAACTTTTGAACTCGCTGCCTATGGATTTAAGTATTTATTTAGCCATATTCAGTTATAGGGATATGGCCCCTTTGTTTCTCTGGTTCGCGGTTTCAATATATGAGGTACTCTGTAAATCATATAAGTTGTATAATGTCACGTCTGGTTCAGTAGAACTTTAATGTCAGTTTCGTTTTTAAGTTAACCCCTGGTAATTAGTAACATGCTATTTATGCATTTACATACGCAAGATTTTCGTTGACTGGTACAACTCTCACTGGAATACCGCATGGCCTTTTTCATGCAATTCGAAATTCTTTGTTGAATCTTCCAGCTCGCTTCTGCGCGAGTCGTCGCTGAATGTCAAAGGTCACGCCTTACAATTTATTTGTTTCATTTTTGTACGCGTATATTTCTATGAGATCTAGGTTTTGCAGGGATGGCACAGTGCCACATCCACTCCAATTGTTTGCGTCGACTTTACTTACCATTAAAACCAGGTTGTTATAACCGGCTTGCATGCTAAAACGCACATTTATATACCAATAGTTTTTTGTGTTTGTAGTTGGTGTCATAAACCATATATTGATATTGGACTTGAAATCCAAAATGGCAGGACGTAGAATTCGTATTTTATACAAGCATCCTAGACAGATGGTGTTTTTACGATTTCATTTGACATAAGCACAATGCCCAGTAAATTAAATAACAACGATGATTTAATATGAGTCATAGTGGCTACATGGTTCGATTGGACTCTTACCCCACTCATATATTCATTTATAATTGTTGTTACAATTATTTATTGTTTTTTTCACGGCTTTTATATCCTATTCTTGGTTGATACACATATATATATACCTTGTTCTCATTTTAGCTCACGGCATTTGTATTCTAATTTCAATTCTTTTTCTTGATGCATATGTATATGTATTCGGTAGGACTTTGGCTATGATACTTATTACAAGGAGTAAAGGTAGATTGAAAAATGCAATATATACACTTATAAATGCTACAAATGCTAATAATGATATAACACCTCTATAGAGTAGAACTTCTTCTGAAATTATAAAATTTCGAAAGACATATTCCAATCTTCTTGCTTCTCTTGTATGGTACCATGTGAGTTTCAGATCTGCTACCATAGTTTTCTAACATATGAGCATATAATCTCACCTTGGCATGTATATAGATGAAACCATTTAATAATTAATTATCTATAGAAACTAAGTTCCTGCAGATTTAGACCTTCTTGGGTTTAGAGTTTCTGCAGGATTCTATTCTATGGATTTCTGGTCTACAACTAAACAGAGTCTAAGAGGTAAATGCCTTAAGATAGATTCTGTTCAATGTAGTACTAAATCAATTATATCATTTCCTTAATTTTTTTCCTTTTGTTTTTATATGTAGCCAATTCATACCACAGCAAATCAAAGTAAACAAGAATTTCAGAAACATACCACTATTGCAAATGACCAACCTCCCAACCTTAGAATCCTCTTTGTCTCCTAGGATTCACCCCCGAGATGAGATCACCTCCCAAGACAGACCAACCCCTGATCTTCTTAGGAGCATCTTATTTAAGCTCATAATTCCCCAAGCATGTTTCTAATTCTGCGTCCAGAATAGCAGGATGTCCAGAATAGCAGGATGCTTTCTTTCCTGTTTAGCCTAGGCTTCCCATTTTGGGATTCTTTAAAGCTGTTTTATGCTTTTCCTCAGCTTTTCCAGCTTTTCTTTACCTCTTCCCAACTACTCCTCTTCATTGGGGAAATTTAGATTCCTCCTCAAATCTAAATTAATTTCTTTCAAGGATTTTTTGAAAGATTTTGGGGATTTGTTGCCTTATCCATCCTCATGGATTTGGCAAGTGATCTCTAATTCTCATCTTGGTCAAAATGCACAATCATTTTATTTATTTCCTCAAATAAAATATGCAAATACATTCACACCATACTTATCCCTTTGGGTCCACCCTTAGGATTTAAAGTTCTAACTTTAAAATTCAACACACAAATCAAAAGTATCTCTTTTCTAAATTACATAGCTCTTTTTTCCCACTCAAGTCTTTAGGAAGAAGACCTACACAAAGCAGTATCTTCATGCTAGTTCTCATCATTTTCCAACTCTAAAAGGCTGGGTGCTCAACACATTGGCTATTAGAGATATTGTGGTCTCTCACGACGAGCACATGGAGGAGGAAAATCCCATCTCTTCGAGTCTTTGAGATGAATGGTTACAGTAAGTATCATGTTGGTCTTAAGGCTTTCTTAAATACTAGAAGGAAAAGGTCCTAGACCAAAGAAAGATCCCCGGTGAATTAGTTGGTAGTGTTGGTAGTTTCCCGGATTTTAAGTAAGAAGATGATCTCTTCCACCTTTATACCTTTGAACACCATTCGTAGTTCCCTCAAATCGGTTAAGGACCTGCTGGACCTCAAAAACGTGAAAGGTGTCTATTTGATCCCATGTTCCTGTGGGATTCCCTACATTGGAGAAACCTGCCGCTCTATAAATAAGATGATTCAAGAGCACACTGCTGATATTTGGCATTATAGGACTTGGTCCTCTACTCTGGTTGAGCATGATGGGAAAACTAAGCATCACATTTTTTTGGAGGAGTCCAAGGTCATTGCTAGGGTTGAGCAGTTCCATCACTGCAAATTTAGGGAAGCGGTTGAAATTGAGAAAAAGTCTAATACTTTGAATCGGGATGACAGGTGGAAAATTAGCGTGGGCCGTTGGAGTCGTTGGATGTTGTCCCTATTTCTCTTAGTTTGTATTCTTTCTCCTCTATCCTTCATTTTTTATCTCTCTTCTTATATAGTTTCTCCTCGCCTTTAATGTTGGTTATTATTTATAGTTCTAATAATATTTATGATTATTTAATTGGTGACATTTTTATCTTTATTCCTCTTTAAAAATATTTTATATCCCTATTAATTTATTATTTTTAGGCTTTATTTGTTTTCGTTAGGGTGGGAAAATTGTGATTTTAGTTGGGTATTTGTGTTATTTTTACTATTTTATTTATTAATTTATATAATTTTTACTAATTTATTAATTTTTTCATTTAATTTAATTATTTTAATATTTTGTTTCTTACTATTTTGACTAGGTCTATTGTTAATATTTGTATTGTTATTCTTGGTTTATTAATATTTTATAATAATTGGTACATTAATGGTGTATTTTTGTTTATTTAATATTAATTGTATTACTTTCACTATTTTATTATGATTTTATTTATTAATTTTACTCTTTTATTATTACTTTATTAATTTTTCTTTCAATTTAATTATTTTTGCATTTGTTTTGACTAGGTTTATTAATTTTTTATTTTCTTAGTGTTCTTTTCATTAATTTTTGGTTTTGGTTTTGATATTGACCGTTGCATCTGCATTATTTATATTGAATGATTTAGATCAACAATATCATTAATCCCCTCATGATGAACTAAACTGAGTAGTTCAAAATGCATCAGTTTCTCAAATGATAATGTGATTTTATAGAAAATTTCCTCATAAAATAGATATGGACCACAAAATTTTACACTCACAAATAAAAAACATATGGAAAATAAAAATAAAAAATTAATACTTAAAATAAAAACAAAACAAAAAAATCAAAATTAAAAAATAAAAACATTTAAGAAAAATAAAAACTTTTAAATGAAAAATAGAAATAAAAATATATTATAAAAAAAAAACACGCAAAAAAATAATAAAATAACATTTAAAAAAAATTAGAAAAAATTAAAAATATTTAAAAATAAATACAAATTAATAAGTCATTAAAAAAAATATTTAAGTCCCCGTCGTCGAGGAGGTCGACACACACAAATCCTCGCCCACCCAGTGATTGTCCTGTGCTGCCACGTGGGTGAGAGGTCGATACAGAACCGATCTCCCGCCCAAGCGGCAACGGGGTCCAACCACTTGGGTGGCCCAAATGTTTTTTTTTAATTTAATTTAATTTTTAATTTTTTTTTTATTTTATTAAATTTAATATATATATATATATATATATATATATATATATATATATATATATATATATATATATATATATATATATATAGATATAGATATAGATATAGATATAGATATAGATATAGATATAGATATAGATATAGATATAGATATAGATATAGATATAGATATAGATATATATATATATATATAATTTAATTTAATTTTTTATTTATTTTTTTAATTTCATATTATTTATTTATTTATTTTTGTTTTTAATTCTTAATTTTTTTCTTTTTTAAATTTAATTTAAAAAATTTAAAAAAAAAAAATTATTTTTTAATATTTTGATTTAAAAAATTATGAAATTTTGCTTTTGTTTTTGTTTTTTTTTTTAATTTTTTTTAATATAAATTTTTATTTATTTTCTTTTTGAAATTCGAATTTTTTATTATTTTAAATTTTTTTTTTTTATTTTCTTTTTAAATTTTATTTTTTAAACTTAAATGTTTGAATTTTAATTGTTTTTTATTTCTGTATTTTAATTATTTTGAAATTTTCTTTTTTAATTATTTTATTTTATCATTTTTTTTTAATTAGGCAGTTGTTTTTTTATGACTTTAAAAAAAAATGTTTTTGATGTTTTTTTATTTTTTTGGTTAATTTTTTTCTTTAAATTATGTCATTTCTTGAATTTTTTCCTAATTTTTTTTATTTATTTTTTCAAATTTTTTGTTTTTTTCTTTTTTTTTTCATTTTTTTTTTTTTCATTTTTACAAGTTAATTTTTTTTTATTTTGGTTGGTTTTTCATTTTATTTTATTTTTGTATATTTTATATATCTGATTTTTTTGTCATGTTTTTTTTATTTATTTTATTTTTATGTTTCATTACCAACATGAAAATCACCACTAGGGTTGATGTTGCATCAACACTTTTTAAAATTAGAATGAAAATCACTAACATTTTTAAAATAAATGTGCATACTTGATAAATAAATAAAAAATTGAAGTGTCAAAGATATGCTCCAAAAACAATAGGTAATCATGCATCACCACTTTTCAAAATCGACATGAAAACCATGACATTAAAAAAAAAAAAAAATCATAATAAATTTCAAGTGCAAACAATATGCTAAAACAAAAAAGTGATTCTGCATCACCACTTTACAAAATCATGTGTTTTTTTGTTACCTCAAAAAAATGGGTGCCAGGTCATTTTCTCATTTCATAGGTAACTTCATTGATATGGTTATCAGAAAAAGTGAAGAAGCTATTGGTAACTTCGTTGATATGGTTATCAGAAAAAGTGAAGAAGCTATTGGTAACTTCTTTGATATGGTTGATATTGGTAACTTTGTTGATATTTAATTTACTTGGTTTTGTCAATGAGAACTTCCACTAGTCGATTGCATATGAGCTTTATGTTAATCTAACAATGGAAGAGAAAAATGGTAATAAGATTTGGACTACTAGATTATTTAATGTTGGATATGTGCTAACACTTTTTTTATTTCTCGGAAATTGTTCATTTGTGCACGGAACTTTTGATTCAGAAATAGAAGAATTATGTTGCAAACAAAGAGAATAACTTTGAAAGTGAAGATATTTAGAAAAATATTCAAGTTACTGAAGGCTAATATTCACTTACAATTTCCTGAAGAAAATAGGTTCACAATTTTAGAAGTAGGTGAATCTAATATTATTGCAGATTTTTTTTTCCAAGTCACTAAGTTCCTTGCAATCTCTTTGTTCTAGAAATTTTTTCAATTAAACATTTATTTAGAGACCTTTGTTGTATTTTTGCGCATGTCATGGGCCAAGGAACTACAAAAATAGTTCTGAAGTGCATTGTATATATTTTTTTTCAGACATACAAAAAGGATTTTGTATTCGACTAGGTTGATATCTTTTATAATGAAATAGCTTTCCAGTTAACCAATTTATCCAAAACCAAAAGGTTCTTCATGATGGCATATCTCATAATAGATTTGATTTCAAGTGATAACTTTAGTGGTTTGCCATGTAATCCTAAATTCAATGTGAATTAAGAACCAATGCAATTCTAGTACCCTATATTGTGGAATAATAATGCTTCTTTAGCCTTTTGTCTAATTCAAGGTCTTTTTGTGAGGAAAATCATCAACATGATAATTGGATAAGAACCTCATCGAATATCTGGACACACACAAGTTTTCATATGGGGTAAACCTATGTTTGAAGAAAGAGAAAATAATATGCTAATTCGAATATATGGGCTTCAAGGTAAGCCATTTCTATTATAGAAATTTGTTATAGACAAGTATTTTATTGCTGAAGTTTGTAGGAAATACCTTGGTTGGATAGATATATTGAAAGACCAAAAAATTCATTCCTTTACTCTTTACTATTGAATAAATCATAGTAAAAATTGTTTCCCATGTTGTAGAGCGTGCACAAACTTTGAATTCTTTTAACTTAAGTAACATTGTAGAAATGAAATATTTTGATGAAGAGGGCCTATTTCACACACACTTGGAAAGAATTGTATACAGAAACCTGTTTGTAGAAATTAGAGAATAGAGTGAAAAATGTCAACATGCATCGACAAAAAAAAGTGCCTTATCATAAATGTTGAATATATCATGGAAGTATCAAGTATCAATATTTTTTAAGATCAATTTTTACGTTACATAAATTATACCCATGGAAATCATGGGCTATTCATAGATGCTAAAAAAATCATCCACGAATCAGGAATCAATAATTTTGTCGAGAAACGTGAATACTAGATAAACAATATTGATGCAAGTTCATTGTCAAGTGAAAATAGGACAAAATATTCTGCAAATACGAAACTGATTTATGATAATTTTTTAGATAACATGAAGCATAAGAAGCTTGATCGAAGTTTTATTTCAAAAGAAGTGTATGTTGCTAAATCAACCAATTTTAGAATTCCTATGAGAACAACAAATTTTGATGAAACTATAAATGAAGAAGTTGACAACGTTAAGCTACCTAATTGGATTAGTGTATGTTTTGCTAAAAATAAATAAATAATAACACAAATTTATAATGAAACTATTATTTTTTATGATGATTTTGTCGTATTGCCAAATGCAAAGTATGAAAGTAGCAGTAAACAAATGAAGATTGAGAAGGTGAATCTTGACAAAAATAACGTTTTAGACCCAAAAAAAAATGGAGGCTTATTTGTCTAGAGCTACAATCATATCGCTCATGGAGCTACATCAAGCTACCGATAATGTGTTTACAGAATATCTTTTTTAACGGGAAGTAGAAAACCTAGACTTAAAATTAAGAATAAATAACCTCGAAGATGTTATAGCTCCAGGTCCTTTGTTGATGACATCATGAGAAATACGAATAATAGTTCCTACAATTATTATCCACGGCACGTTGTACAGATTTGCTAAATTTATATGTTTTCTTAATGCAATGAAACCATATATTATTAGCAATATATGGCAATGATTACATATCTTTGAACATGCATGGAAAAAAAAATGATCGAAATAACTTAGGAAAAAGATCTAAGTCAATTTTCAAGTGCAATGAATCTGATCTCAAAGGATACATGTATTTTGTGAGCAATGACTTATTTTATTTCAACCAAAGAATGGTTTTACTTTCTGATGCAGAGAATAGAGAGAAGGAACTACAAAATGCTAATCGAATAAAGAAAATAAAATCTACATGGTCTCAAAGAATCAGAATAATTGAAAGAACTACTTCTGAATATCAAATCATTAAGAATCGAAGGGAAGATGCATCTGTAAAAGTTGTACAGATTATGAAGAATTTAAACAACCCATTTATTACATGTGACTCTCATTTAATTTAAATATAAAAGTCAAAAATTGAATTGGGTAAACTAAAACAGTCAAAGGCATCATAATTCAACAATATAGATGAAAATACACATGAAGGAAGGGAATGGCTAATTTGGTTTGTTAATGTTAATGAACAAACTATGTTTTCGATGTGGAATTGCAACGCATTTTGACAAAAATTGAGAAAGATATATATAGTGAAAGGGTGAAATTGAAAATTACAACTAATCCTATCAAACATTGCATACATGTACAGTTAAATAAATTGTTTCAAGAAACCAACAGCTCTAAAAATAGTTAATAGTTAAGAAATATGGACATATGCTTTTACATAGTGCCAATTCTCTTAATCTTGGAAAGTTCACTTTTCTATTTACTTGTGATCAAATTTTCAAATTTTTATATATTTAATTATGGATTGAGTCAATATATAGATGTGGTTATTCATTACAATCATATTTTTCATATAATCATTTATGAAATTGCATAAAGTTTTTGATAAACTCTTTATTAATGGAATGTTATTTTTTGTATGCAAAATTGTTGAGGTAGTTTACATGTGCACATGGTTTTCCTCCTTCTTAATTTTCTTGCCATATTTTTGTTTCAAAGTCGCATTATCATTTATTCTATGTATTTAATTAATCAAGGATAAATTGTTTCTATTTTTTTGAAATGCAAGAAGCGCAAATTTAATGGGACCAAAGATCTGAAATGGCAACCATGAATATGCTAGTGAACTGCAATATCAAAAAAAGTGTGTTTATCACCAAAATAACTATTATGAGTAGTCGTATGGTAATATTTTTATTCAAATTCTATACCTTATTGTTAAAAAATCATTTATTTCTGCAAATTATGACATTGTTTATCATTTTTGTGAACAATTATAACATAATTGATCTTTTGTTGATAGAAATGAAAATAGATATTCAGTAACTATTTTTTATCGTTGGAAATTTGTTTTGTATTTGGTTTTTATTTTTATCATAGCTATGGTAGTTAAAATTTGTACGTGATTACAATTTGAACTTGAATATATTTATTTCTATATGAATGACATAATTTAGTTTGTTATAATACCAATAACAAATACCATTTTTCCTTAATTTGAATATTGTCATCTAGCTTTAAACAATATTTGCAATTTGTTCTATTCTCTTATCTGTTGACTATAGAAAAAGAACATTAACAAGAATTGATATCTAATCTCGAAAATCGTTATGTATTCCACATAATGAAAATTGTGCTTCCAACTCCCCCCACACGATCTCGTCATCGTTTTTGCAAATAACTTGCAACCGCTTTAATTTTGTCTTAATTGAAAAAATCATATATGAAATGACATTTAAATATTATCGTTGTTAAATATATAAAATGATATTTTGATACTACATATTTTAATGATATTTATTAAACATATATCATCACCGATCTTCTAATTTTGCTAGTACTTATGGTAGATATGTTTCATATCCTTTAAAAATTGATTTCAAGGAAATTCAGGACATTCACTTTGTAAAAAAAAAACTATTTTCCAATTCTCGATTAGATAATTTCACATTTGTTGATTGTACTCATATTATTCAATAGTGAAGAAACTTAGTTCATGAGATAAATAATAGAAAATTCCTTTTGTAAGGTTTCTTTTGATAAAGTAAAAAGACACTTAAATACACTTCCAATTGTAGAATTACATCTTATCATATTTTCTTATTTGAAAATTTCCTGATATCCTCAAATATAAATGCAATGAGAATAAGGGTTGAAACTAGTAGTCCTAAATAATACTAATTACATTTTGTAAAGGTTACAATGACATCTTTTTAAGAAGAAGCTCTCGAATAAAAAAACAGGGGTATCAAAATTGAATTGCCATGCAAAGAAATACTTAGCATTATAACCGAGGCATGAAAATCTATTTATGTTTATACACATGCATTTGTTCTTCTCTTCTCTTGGTTTTTACTCCCGGACAACTTGGTTCGCATAGCTATTTGTATAATTGAAAATATGTTCATAAATAATAATAATAATAATTATAATTATAATACACATAATAATAATAACAACGAAAATAAAAATTAAATGTACATGGGAAAAATTGCAAAGAAAATTCATAACACGCAAAATCCTCTCGAAATTTCATTGTACTAACCTTTGCATTTCATACAGTCTACTAATAATGAAGTAACTACTAGTTTTATATACATGCAAGCACGTCCACACAACTTTTTTTGGCTGACTAAAAGCAGATAGTGCTACACAACTAACTACTCAAAAAAAAAAAACAACCTCACCATCCATTTCTATCTTGCATTGTCATTACAATCATAGTGTACCACTAAGTCAAGAAATATTGTAGGTTTAATATCTAAATTTTTAACTATAATTTCTCCACATGTTATCTATTTATCACTAATTTCCTTCACTAATTACATATAGATACGAGCTACTCCTTAGTACACCAACACTACCAGCAACCACTACATCAACAAGGGACACATCTGCACAAACACGAAGAGCACACCCAACCAATCCTCATAGTTTTTTCTCTAATCCAAGACAACTTAATAAAATACTAAATATCATTCTATTAAAAGAAATATATTACTAAATTTACTGAATTATAGATAACGAAAAGGGTATTTTATATAGTTAGATATGGCCTTATTGATATCTTTGTAACTAGTTGTGATAACATCATTTCGTGTGTATTTATTGAATGGATGTTAATAGTAGTAATTACTTTTAATTAATTTTTGCATGCTAGGTGTGAATATAAGGTTTCTTTATCAAGAACATAGAAAATTCTTTCAAACACTTTGTACGTTATATGTTATTGTTATGATGTATATGAGATGCAATATGTCATAAGTACGAATATTAATTTGGTTAAAACTGGATATAATACACAACACTAAAATTTATAAATTATATTTGATATTATATATGGTTTCGATCTTTCTTCAATTACCATTTTCATACAACTATTAGTTCCCTAGTTGTTCGGAAAAAAAGTAGTGTGCATAGTACTTAATGAAAAACAACATATTTTCACTTAGCAGCACAAACTATGTTAAAGTTAACATATTCATACTTTGCTAGCCCTTGTGTGAAGTTACATCAAAGTTCAATGTGTGTGAACGCGAAAATTTATATTCCTTGTTCTAGACACCATCCTTCTACACATATTTCAAACACCATCCTTTTGTACATATATGAAATCGTTATGTTATCATTTCAAAGAAGGAAGACCAATTTATGATACAAATGTAATAACTTTTATTTAACAACATTGAATCTAATGACTATCATATGCAGTAGAAGCTATGCGAATGTGTTTTTATTTTCTTGAGAGGACAAATGCATGTTCGTATTTATTTTATAGTTTCCACCAAAAAATGTTATTGAATACAAAATCAGTTATATGAAAATTGTTGTGCATATCCGACAACAAATGCATGTCCATTAGCACTTTGATTGTTCCCAAAGCTTTGTCTGGTATTTATCCAAATAAAAATTATATCAACTACTGTGAAAAGGAATCTATATGCCAATGTTTAGCGACATGGTTAATGTCAATAAGATAATTAATTAAGGGTCATTATTACTATATTAAATGTAAAATGTATTGCCATTTTTCTGTTGACTGGTTTTTCCTTGTGTCTATACATGATATTCATGTACCGTCATATTGAATAGTTGTACAATAATGCACATGATCATAATGAACTCATATCTATATTATTTTATGCATTCCTTATATTTATTACATGTATATCGACAAAATTAAATCAATAACCGTACCACAATAAGAAAGAAAATAATTTTCAAATTTTGATATGTATTCCACCATCTACCACTAACGTTTGCTTAAAAATTTTCAATTGCTATTTATTGAAATTGTTAAACATGTGAATATATTAGATATGAATCTAGTAATTGAGACGGAAGAATGATGGTGAGGACTACTCAAACCGCATTATTAATCATGATTAATGGATTTATTAAATGAAAACCCTTATCAGAAAGCGACCAATTCGCTCGGAATATTGTGGAAATTTCATCATGATTTTTGCCAAAATCCTACACAAATTAAATTTCTGGGAAATTTTTTGGCGTTGATAGACAATTAGCTTTTTCATTAACAAAATAAAACAAATCGCCAATGATTTATGAGTGGAGGCCAAGTCAGTAACCAAATCAATTTTTTATAGAAATTGTGAAACACATCTATGCATGATATTCATTTACGACTATTAACAATTATATTTGGAATTTTCAAAACAAATTGTCACAATTGTCATGACATTTTTCTATTATTACTACATATATGCATCTATCCATTTTGAAAACTGGTTTGGCTATCAAGAAATCATTGACATATTTTGGGAAAAATAAGCTGGGAAACGAATCGGAAAACATTTCAAAATGTAGTACAAGTAACAATGGTCTTATATTGTACTAAATTTTTTGTTTGTATGACACATATTTGAAAGATATTAAATCAACAGAAAATATGCATTTAGTGGAGAATATGGTTTTTCAATATCAATACTTATTTCTATTACTTCTCTTATATTTTTGATTTGGTATTTTCAATTGTTACTTATTAGGAGTGTCATATATAGTAGTTTTCACACAAAAAATAGCAACAGCTGCCAATTTCCATTGCAACAACAAATAACAAATTTACGTGAAATTGTAGATGGATATAGGTAGCAGTTAAACGAATAAACCTATTTGTAATTATACAATCAACGAAGCACTATTTGAATCTTCCAACATTAAAGAATATAAACATATAATTTTCTCAAGATAATACTTTACTGGTCTCACTTCTCAGTGAATATAGTAGTATTAAACAATTCGTTTTGTCAATTACTCAGGTTCTTTCACAATTCCCTCTATAACATATTTTTTTTGTGCAGAAATGTTTAGGGATTTGTATTTTCTCATTACGCATTTTATGAACATGGGAACTCTACCAATTGTTTAGAATTTTTTTAGGGGTTTGCATTTTCTCATTGCATCTTATCAATTCACTATTACTTTCCCTTTTCCCTCCATTATGTGCATTTTATTTTCCCTAATAAGTTAAATTGTATGCGAAGAAAGAACTAGTGCAATTTTTGCATGTCATAATCTGTAGGAAATATGTTTACATAACATGATTTATTAAATTTACATGAAATAAAGTATCAAATATCAGCAATGGATGCCCAAAGGATAGTTGAGGCAAAACAGAAACAAAAATCACTAAATGTTGCACAATAATATTCACCTTCCACACATGTTGTTGGTCCACCACCATCTACTACTCAAGAAAAAATAAAAAATATTTGTTCTCGAAAATTGTTTATTGGTTAGTCAGCAAGTAGTCGAAATGATCAAGATAATTTTCGCAAATTATTTCCAGAAAAAACACATATATTTCAAACACCCAAGTCCAAAAGTGGCATAAATAGAGAAAGAATTGAACAAGCTATAGACGTAGAAGGTTATAGCAGTGAAAAACCTCATTGGGTTGTTATTAGTTTAGTAGAAAATCAAAAAATAATGGAGAAAATTGCGTAAGAGGACATTATATTTGATAAACGTCCTATCCCATTGCAAAATGAAAAGAATGACAAGACTAATCAAAAATTGAGATTTGAAAAGGTAAATCTTGAAAATGAAAATATTATTGATCAAGAAAACATGGATATTGATTTTTTTGGCATTGATAAGATGGGAGTCATGGTATTGCAACAATATACTAATGATGTAATACTCAAAGTGTTTCCAACGTGCATCCAAAATCTCATATGCAGAAGAGGAAATTAAAATAACTACAATACATTACAAATATAGCTCCTTTATTAATGAATCCACTAGCAATACAATCACCTTCATAGTAAACTCTTGTTGTTGTAAAACCACAAACATTCAATAAGGCTACAAATGTACTTAATGCAATGATGACATATAACCTTCAGAAGATATGTGAAAGATTAAAAATTACTGAAGATGCCTAACAATCAGTTCTCATTTTAATTCATTTGCAAGAGAAAATAAAAAAAAATACAGACTTGGTTAGTATTAATCTTATAGAATACAAGAAATTCATTGAAAATGAATTAAATACTTTTAAGCATAGGCTATCAATACTCTCTGATTTCGAAAATCAAAATAAACATTTAAGAAATGTTGAATGAGTGAAGCAATTTGAAGCTTGATCGGCGAAAAGGGTCACTACACTTGAGAATATCAATTATGCTTGTAATTAACTATCCAAAAGGAGATTTGATTCCTATTTCAAGGAAATGGACATTATAAAAGGCTTAGACAATGTGGGCATGTTGCAGGATTCTAAGTTAATTTCAGAGGACATGTACAAAATTCAATTGCAGGAGAAAAAATAGAAAATGGTAGCAAATTTTGATAACATCAGGAATTTTACTACATAACATATTAAATGGGTATAATTAATTTTTCAACGTCAATAAGAACAATGTTATGGCATTTTTCGACGTTTAGGAAGAAACTGGAGAAATTGGAAAAGTGATTTTCATCGAAAACATGAAAATGGAAGTCACAGTTTTCCCCAACGAGGAATACATTAAAACAATGGTCAACATATTTCTTCAATGGGTCATGGACTCATAATACATATCAAATATTTTTGTTTTCTAGATGGATATATCGTTCAAGGAAATGGAACACTAATTTCCACAATAATAAATCCATTTACTTTAAAGCTTTCTTTGGACATCTTTGATTCTCCTTAGCAATTTTTTTCTTTGAAGACCATGTTTTGAATATTCTATTGCATAAATTTGAGTTATGGCCACACTCATTTACGTTTTACTCTCACATAGTGTTTTCTATAAATTTCCAAAAATATTCTTTCATTTTTTCTATTACATTCAGTGTTCTATTGTTTCCTTAAACAAAATTAGTGATTTGGCAATGATTTGGAAATATAGACATCTATTTCTTAACTAACAATAGAATACTAAAATGAAAATTTTCACTGATCATAATGAATTATTTCTACATAGCCAAAGCTTTACACAAGGAATATCACACTTAAAAGAACTATAAATAAAAATCATTGATAAAAATTAGTTTTTCTCTTGTTGAGAAATTTTGTTTTTAATGTATATGTCTTGAATCTAAACATGTTGTGAAATGTTGATATTTACAAATTGAACTGCAGGAACTATTTTTAATTCAAAACCACTTGAATATATTGATTTTATGATAAAAAATATTATTTTTATTCGACCATATGCTTTTAAACTTTTCTTTATATATCATATTGTGTTATTTATTAAAATCAAATTTAAAATTATTGTTAATTGCAATTCATTTGAGTACAGATTTGATTAAATCGTTTAAGCGCAAACTGTCAATGTGTCCAATGATGAAAAATTTTAATTTTCCAATCTAAAATATTGCCAATCATATTAGAAATAAAACATTTTAGTCTGAAGTGTGGAGTTTTGCACAAAACAAAATTCTACATACATTGAACTTCCTTCGTACAAACAAAGCTTTTGTTCAATGAAATGTTGTTTTGTACAAAACTTTCTTTGCATTCCGCACAACTTTTACTTAATTGAATATTGATATGCATTATCTATAACTAAAGTATTAGCAATAATATTACTAATAAATTCATTTGGTGCAAAGTTTGTCCAATAAAAGCTATACAAAGGTGTCTTTTGTGTTATGAAATTACCAGATGACCTAGGTTTTACTGAAATTACAAAGGAAGGTGCCTTAACAAATGTTCACTGTATGGAAAGCTTTGTGCAAGGAGAATCAATTAATAACTAGTAGAGGGAGTGAATATGTTGCATCGTATCTCCTCATTGTATTTATTATCTTAGTAAAATTCTTGTCAATATTATGTGTAAACTCGAATGTCAATGATAGATCAAAAACACAAATATTATTATTAAACAAGAAAAATATGCACAATAAAATCTCTCGGCACTTTAAATGTTTCTTGGACAGATTCAATGGGAGATCATGGAATCCCTACACAAACTTATCAATACTCATATCATGCCCAAATGCCCATTTTGTGGTTTTGTAAGTTCTTTTGGTGACTTCAATATGTTTCTATATATATGGAGAGTTGACATGGGCATATAAGATGGGTGTAGGAGAACAAGAGGCATGTTGAAATTTCTATTAAAATAATAAGAATTGAAGTTGTCAATTACCACCACCAAAGTTTTGTATGTTTTTCTTCATAAAATAGGTTGATTTCTCTTTATATCATTAACTGAGTACACTATTTGAGTAAAAAATTGCACTCATATTGAAGTCGTCCTCCAATTTCATGCAATTCAATCTACTCAATGAATATGAGAAAATTTAAATTCCCTTAGGGTTCACTCAATTCAATCCTTAGTGAATTCAATCTCTGATATTTCTATGCGATTCAAAAACTGACTTTTCTCACAAGCTCGACAGCGATAGCACAACGAACAAATAGTTTGGATTCTCTAATGTTCTGAAATTTTTACAAGGAACTGGCCATTTGGAATACCTAAATTAATGTACAATGACGTGTAATCTACACCATCTAATTTCACTCCATTTTATGTTCCCTTCCTGGTTGGAGAAATCAATATCCATGTGTAGAAGGATATCGTATAAGTCCAGTAGTTGCCTCGGTCTTATTGCGAACAAAAAATATGCAGTTTTTAATACTAAAATATTAGCAATAAAAACCGTTAGTGTGAAGTGCGACGTTCTACACATTGAAAGCTTCCTCTACACAGTAGACTTCTTATGAATTTCCACACAAATTCCTTATTTGAAACATATTCAGAGATACCAACATAAGCATAAAGATATACCATGTGCAAACGAAGCTTTGCAAACATCGTTATGCGGAAGCAAGAAAAATGGAACAGGCAAAGTATGACACAGAAATGTGAGCGAAATATGCACTCACAACCACACACACATTCAATATTGATGTGCTTTTTTCACATAATCACTTAAATAGAAGTATTTATAACTAAAATATAAGCAATAATATTAGTAGTTAGTACAAAGTGCACATATTTTCTCACACAATTGCTTGAAGAAACAAATATTCAAAATATTTACAATTAAAATATTAGCATTAACTTCATATAAGTAAACGATTTAATAAAATAAATACTATCTCTGGTATAGTATACCCATGCGCTGAGACAAAAAATTCAGCGAAATGAGGACCCAAATTAATTAGTTATACAAACAAACAGATACACATTCCTCTAGGTAATGAACTTTCTTCGAACTTCCACACAAATTAAATATTATTAATAAGATTGGGAGGGGTGGGGGGGGTGCGACATGTTAGACAAGTCATTATGTCGATATGTTTTTACAAATTTTTAGATCATATATTGTATGAATTTTTACAAAGGATGGAGTATGTGTGGGAGAATGGGGAATATTATCATGTTTTATTGTGCAGATATTTTACTATGCATATTACAAAGTTTGTGCAGAAGAGAATTTGCATAGGGCTTTTGATTTTAATGCTATGTATCTTTGGAGAATGATTAATATTGTTAGTTTCTGTTATGTGGGGTGGTTCATAGGATATTTTTCCAATTTTCTAATATTCCTCGGCCATGCAACCTTGATCTTCCTTATCAAATATAATCGATTAAATAATAATCTAAGGATAGACAACATTCTTGAGTAAATATGCCTTATTTAATACTAGATGAAAATCCTTTTGTGCTAAGTGAGGCAATCCACACAATGAAATATTCCTCTGCACAATACACCTCATCCACACTTCTTCACATATTCCTACTTATTTACAATTAAAAGATTATCAATAATATAAGAATAAATTATTCATTGTTAATACTAAACTATTATCAATAAAAAAGCTTTAATGTGAACAAAGGTTGAAAATATTTATGCAAACAAAATCAATTAAATAGTGATAGAGACAAATCGAATTCTATAATGAAATCTTAAGAGCTTATTTTGCATAATGGAATTTTTAATTATTATATGGAGAAGGAGATGTGCGAGGATTGTTATTCGTGTGTGGAGGTTATGTGGAGAAAAAATGCATTTGTGGAATTTGTATGGAATGAGGAAAATTCAGAGGAGCCTTTTAGTTGTAATGTGTGTTGATATTGGTTTAAATTCAGTTAGGTGAATCTGGAAGTGCATATAAGGTAAGCTTGAGAGCTTAAATGACAAAACGACTAGTTGTGCAGAAAAAGCTTTGTGGACCCTAAATAAGATGTTGCAAGGCAATTTTTGTTATGCGTCACTAAGAATATCATATATTAGTCAATAAATCTAATCTAATCGAGTATGTTCATATTTTATTTCATACCAAAGCATTAACCTAATAACTTAAAAGCACATGATCCATGATAAAGTGATCCCCTTATATTCGCAGTATTGATTCACTATATTTCCATAACTAATATATATTTGTTGACTAAAGGTAAATTATGTAATATAATATGGTATCTATTACAGTATATGTTATGCTGTTGGATATGATTAAAATGAAACGTGAATCCTAGATTAACGATTCACATTTAGTGATTTTTTATTCACATTTACCAGTTTCTTAGTTAATGAACTTGTTTTGTAAGGTTGATTGTGTGGACAAGTGCATATGCTCCACGGTGTTATCCTTTCCCAATAAGTAGTTTTATTTTAATTTATTTTAACTAAAACAGATAATAATTATCAACAAAAGACAAATGGTTACTAATTATGCGAAATAAGTCATGTGGAAGAAACAATAACGAGAAGATACAAATGAAAAAAACACTCTCGAATAAGGATTTAATAGAAAATAGAGGCGGAAATAACGAGAAAATGCAAGTTCAAAAAAAATATGGGATAAGGATTTAATAACTAATATATGAGAAAACGACTAGTTGTGCTAAGAAAGCTATCTAGAAACACATTGAAAGCTTCCTCTGTATAATACAACTCATCCACACATATGCATAATTATTTACAATTGAAATATTATCAATAATTGTGTAGATCTATTTATATAAATTTATTATTGGAAAACTAATGCATCATTACGAAGAAAACACTATGCAAAAAGAAGTAATTGTTTTTATTATTATTGGAATTACCTAGAAAAAAATAATAAATTTTGTGTGAGAAACTTATCCTATTGTGGGGAAGCTAGAAAATTTGTCTATTGTGACGAAATTAGCTCATTGTTCAGAGCTATTTATTTTATTTTATTATTGGAAAATGAATACATCATTGTCGAGAAAACAACTAATAGATTTTGTGTGAGAAACTTAGCCTATTGTGCGAAAGCGAGAATATTATCCTATTGTGTGGAACTTAGCTCATTATATAGATATTATATCCTATTGTATGTAACTTATCTCTTTTTTGCAGAATTTAGTTCATTGTGCAAAGTTTATAGCCAATTGTGTGAAGCATATCTTATTGTGCGAAACTATTTATTTTATTTTATTATTGGAAAACAAATACAACATTGTCTTTATTATTTGAAAATGAATGCATCATTAAGAAGAGGAAAACCAATAACTTTTTTGTAAGAAACTTAGCCTATGGTGCGAAAACGAGAAACATAGCCTATTATGTGGAACTTAGCTCATTGTTAAGAAATTATAACCTATTTTGCAAAGTTTATAGTCTATTGTGCTGAACTTAAATCATTATGTGGAGCTATTTATTTTATTTTATTATTTGAAAACAAATATATCATTACTAAAAAAAACACTATGAAAAAAAAAATCAATTAAATAACAATACCAGCCAAAACTATGTTGCATCACAACTATCATCATTATTCCATTATCAACACATACATTGTTGTGACATTATCATTTTAAGTGCCCTGTCATTCATCTCTTAATCACTTCATGATTCTAATGGAATGCTTACGGGGCAAACCTTATCTACGGAAGGGGTATCTAGGGACCATTCTAACATTGTTAGATTCCCCGCCTCTACAATAACATGGTGCCTAAGTATGAAAATGCATACATGTTTTATCTTTTTTTTTTTGGGATAATTCTAACTCTATGACATAGATATATATCTTATTTCATCATAATAATAACAATATAACTTGGTTATATATTAAAATATTTTATTTAAATAAATATTAAATTTTTTATCTATAATTCATATTGACATATTATTTTATTAATTGTTTTTTTAAATGTTATGTTAATTTTATGTGGAATAGAAATGTAATTAGATATTTTCTTAGAATTTGATTATTAAAATATACATTTTAGTATACCCAAAAGATATATATGTACACATATTAATGTATATATACACACTAATATGTGTGCGCTGGCTAGGAATACACATTAGCATATTTATCTAAATAATATCTCAATAATATGTGGGTATTATCCACATTTATATATTTCATAAATACCTAACTATATATCTTAGAATAATATAGAAATATATTTAGATAATACTTGGTATTACATAATTAAGTGGTAATCATATATTATGATAAAATACTTTGTACTATGAACATATCTCTATTTTTTTAGTAATATGAGATATGCTTATTTTAATGAAACTACAATTAGAATCATTTGTTATTATGAGATATTATTAGTGTAATTTAAATTTTTTATTTTTTTTTCTAGATATATTTTTTAGTTGATTTTTTGAAAAAATTACGAAAAATTTGTTGGAATTATAAATTTGAATTAGGTTTTTTCGGTTGTTAAATTCATTTATACATTCAAAAATACATTTTAAATAACACAAAATCACAATCTTTAATAAAATTGTATCATATTTATACATTCAAAAATTCATTTTAAATAAAAATAAACTACAATTTTAGTAAAATTGTATCATAATATTCTAACCATAAAAAAATATTAAATAATTAAAATACATTAATAATATAACGTATTACAAGATAAATGTATTACTAATTATATATAAAGAGATATGTTTGTCTCACTGGTACTAAGTATTACTCCAATAATAAGTATTGAATATATATATATATATATATATATATATATATATATATATAACAAAAAACATATTCTTAATATATATAAGAATCATATATAACATTATATATCTACTAAAGTATAGATATGGAGAAGAGCTATCGTGGATGCGGAAAAGTTGTGTTAAAGTCATTAAAACAATGTGTGGAGGTGAGTTATTAAAAGTGCATGTATATGTACATGGAGTTTGGTATGTATCATGTATCCACATAATGTTTACCTTTGAGAGTTTTAAAGAGGATTGTTAGGTTGGAGATAAAGACTTGAATGGTGAATATCAGGTATTTGATAAAAAATTTGAAAATTTTGAATGGTGAATATTATTTTATTTTTTTAATTTGAACAAATTTACTTCTGGTTAAATTAATCAATGCCTAAACTCTAGGGCATTGAGGAGAATTGACCTAGTGACTTCTCAATGGTGAAATGCTTTTAGCAATGGGACTTTAACTATTTCAACGAACCCTCAAAGCTTAATGGTGAATGCCACTAACCATGTAGAAGGTAGAGACATAATGTGCACATTATACATATTTTCTCGAGTATATTAAGCGAGAGCTAAATTATAACTAAAGTGCCATGCTTTTTAGTAGTTATTCTCTTATTTTCCATAAAATTTTCCATCGTCTTATTTGTTTGAAATCCAAAACTTTTATTTCATCACACAAAATTTGAGATTTATATTATTAAAAATATAAATCTCAAATTATAACCTCGATATCTCAATTATGGGAAGTTGGCTATGTAGAACCCATGTCCATGTCACTTGGTATAGTATATGACGTACATGCACATAATGCTCACATTATTCTTCATCTAATTGTGTTAGGCTGGAGATATAAATATGCTTAATGAATAGCTCTTTCTTTGTACAAGAGTTATATGTATAGTGAATAGCTCTTGCTTTGTAGATGAATTATAAGTGAAACTATAAATCAAACACCTAAGTTCTGTACAATTATTTTCTTGTTTTCACTTAAATTTTTCAATTGGCTAATTAATAAGTTTTCTGTATTACATACTTACATAGACTCAAAACCTTCACTCCTTAAACCCAAAGCCTAAGTTTTCTATTACATGCACCATACATGAAAGCCTTCACTCTGTGTATAAATTTTCGTGATGTTAATAATAATTAATAAGTACAACATGTGAGTTTGTAGATAAGTTACTTGTATCCATCCATATATAAGTTTACTTATTTAGAGAGGAAAAAACTAATCAAAATTGAAAAAAAAAAAATTAGAGAATTTGAATTCAAATATTAAGGACACATTTGTAAAAGATAATTAAAAAGAAATCATAAAACTAATATGTTTCATTTAGATTAAAAAAATTTAAAAAATATTGATGTCCCACTTTAGCATTCACATTTAATGACTTAAATTGAGAAAAAAAAGAAAATAAATAAATATTTTTTTTCGAAATATATATGTAAATGAAAATAATTTAAATATGATTTTCAAAAATTAAAATTAAAAATAATGTTGCTAAGAGAAAAAGCATATAACAAAATTTCAATGATTATTATGTGGAAAAAATATATATTCAAATTTCAATTAAAAAAAGAAAATTTATATAATCAAATTTTGATAATAAATTTTAAAATACAGCCAAATTTATAAATTTATAATAATTGCAAGATAGGTCCACATGATAGAATTTCACAAAAGCAAAGCAAACAATGCAGTGCAGGATAGAACTCTTATATATTTATGTTGATCACAAAATTCTATATATTTAATTTTAAAATAATATAAAATTAACTCTTATGTTAATTTCGCAAAATATGATAATACATAAATTTATAGGAGCAACAATTTAACAGACAACGTCTCATCACTTACGCTCTCCTTAATTTCAACGTATTCCCGGAACAAAGCACTTCGTTGTCACTAATAATGCCCCTTGTCATCATTACTCCTTTCTATGCTGTGTCCCTAGATTATTCCAGACGTGAGAGAATCGATATGAAATACAAATCCCTATCACCAAATTGAAGGAATCTTGCAAAGCAACCAAATCGTGACAGGAACCTTCAACTACTAGTCGTGAGAGGAGCCTTCAACTACTCAATTTTAGGCGGAAAATTGATATCAAATTCAAAAAATCACGGCAAAGTGGAACATTCCAGATGGTACAAGGCTGGATGGGTGGAAACAGACGTCATATGTATTAGGGGGCGCTACAACTGGCACTCAACATCAAATGGAACATAATTTTTTTTTTATAAAATAGCTCATAACGCAAATCCATTTCACTTAAGTGTAAACGTAAGATGTTTTTGCCTTTTTCCTTTGTAAGTATTCCCGTTAATTTTGGTTGAAATCAAGTACAGAAATTTGGTTGTTTTTGTTTTTTCCCAGCAACTATTATTTTGTTAAATTTAAATTTGATTGAAAATGATTAATTTTTTTTTTTCAGTAATATAATATAATGTACAGAAATCTAATATTTTTAATGGTAAAAAATCTAATACTTCACCATAATAAGTTTATATCACCAAATTTCAACTAAAAAAATTGTCATTACTATATCTTTTATAAAATTATTGGTTATTTTTTTTTTTAACTATAGTGAATTGGTAACTCTTTACACTAATCTAAGGGAGGTCTCTGCAAGCCAGAAGCCTACTCGGATCATAACAAGTCATATATCCAGCGAAACTTAACTTAAACCACATATCACTATATATGAAATTACTGGTTATTACCTCAAGTATATTTTAATGGGTAAAGGGCCCTTGGCATACATATGCCACTCTAGCTTCATCCCTGGTATGTTTTCATCGGTATATTGTCGGATAGCCATTTTTTATCTTATGTCTTCCTTTTCTTCTCTCTGGGTCATTTCATTATTTTCATACAATTGAAAATAGCATGATTATCAGCATAAAAACTAATATAGCCATATAAATTATTAAGAAATATTGATACGCATCAATTCATAATAAACATCAAAACACTTACTTTATAATATATTTTATGTTGTTAAAATTAGAAAAAATCATAAAAAATAAATAAATGTTAACTTTATTTTAAATCATACTTATTATAGTTAACTATTAAAAAAATATATATATAATACAAACATATATACATTTAAAAAAAAAATCGTGGACAAGATTCCCAATAGATTTCATGTTTGGTGAAATTAAAAAAATCTAAAAAAAAAAAAAATTACTTTAAAATATCATTATAATTGATTTTTAATTACAAAAAATGATTAATATGTAATTTAAACATATATACATTAAAAACACATGGAAAGTGACTCTCAACCATGGAGATTTGCTCTCATTTTATCATGGAAATTCATAATCTTTAAATAGCATTTGTTACAATATCATGGCCCAATACTATGGTTTATCAATACAACATGCCCCCAAAACTATAACTCATTTCATATGACATGTATCCATATGATATTTTCTAATTAATCAATTTAATTAAAAAGGAAAAAGGAGAAAAACTACTTTGGAGATAAACCTCAAGCTTTGATTTGTGCATACTATTAAGAATATTCCAAAATATTCTATTCAAGTTAAATCTTTACCATCCACCTAATAATTATTGATAATTAAATTAAAATTATGGAAGTCATGTTCCAAAATAGACTAGACGTGCTTATCAACTTAAATATTCTATAATATTTGGTGGAGGTTTTAATCATACCATCCACCTAATAATTATTGATATTAAATTAAAATTAAATTATTGATATTGAATTATTGATAGACATGTCTAATAAATATAGTAATCCAAATATTTTCATAGTTTTGCTGTTAGACATATTTTTCAGTGTAATATGGGGTATTAATATAAAGATTTATACATTTTTATTCTCTACTACTCTATATGTGGGAGATGTAAATAGATGTTATAATAAAATGTTAGATCAAATAAAAACAATAATGTCCATTCAATTAAAAAATTACTAGCAATTGCACCACATGTTGCAAAGGAAATGTCGTAAGGTTGTGGTATAGGAAAGAATAGCATATAAGAAAGAAGAGGTAGTAGGAATTTTCTTGGCTCCAACTGATCCTCCAGAATAAGGGGTGGAGAATTATGTTTATTGGATCTCAAAGAAAAATATCCATATTGGTTAATTGATGTGGAAAAAATTCTTGTTATTAATTGCATGTAAGATGTGTTTTTTCATAATGCATGAGACATTTTGGCCAAAGTACTCAAGACCTCTATATGACGAAATCTACATTTTTTTTCTACTTGAAGGATGCACTTGGTTTTTATGACCAAGTTGGGTATACTTCACCCTTCCACGAAATTATTTTCTTCTATCACCTTCGCAATGTTGAATTCCTCTAATACTACTCCTAGAACTCTGACTGTGCTCTACAGCTAGAATTATTTAATGGAATAAAAACTTATCACTATGACATGTTCTACTTCATAAGAGACTACTAAGAAGCTTAAGTATGGTAATCCTCCTTCACCTGTCATTTGAACATAGAGCATAGAGTTATCTTAATTGTAATTTTTATGGATACGAGACATTTGGGCCCTTTTTAACCCTTGGGGATGATTAATTAATCTCAGTTTAGATAATTTATATTAATAAATGATCTACAATCATATTTCCATAATTCCTCTTTGAACGACCAATATTCCACTACTTTGGAACTTTTCACCTCAGTTAGAATAACAAACATCATGAAGACCCAAAAGTAAGAAGAAAAAATCAGCTCATAATCAAGAAATCTAGCAACTTCTTTAAGTATCATAATTCAAGACTTTAGTGCCTTTTAAAGATCATTTATTTTCCCATCAAATAAAAAGCCACAATCTAATTTTGTAGTGACAAGAATGGGAACAAATTTTAAATGTAATAACTCCCTTCCCTAGTGATAGTACATTTTTGTTTTAAAATGAAATTATTTTCTGGATCTTTTAAATAATAGATTCCTCCCCAAGCGACCCTTTAGAGATACCTTTTTTTTTCAACTTATTGCAATAGGTAAGTCTCTTTGGTCTATTATTTTCTGAGTCATTGAATTTAAGGGAAGAGGTAAAGAGACTACTAGACAAAAAAGAGCAGAGTGATTGAATGTCAAATGAAAATAACAATGAGGAATCTCTTCTAATTTTCTCATGTGGGCCTTCTTCAATTGATGAGGTAGTAGAAACTTTCTCCTCCAGAATAAGTCGTGGATAATTATGTTGAGTGAAATACTACTCATGTAACTTTGACTCCTTACACTTGAAATGTTTCTATTCCCATAACTCTATCTCGGGTTATAATTCTAGCTTTCTATTTTTTATGAATAAATTGTCTCTATATCACTATTGTCTATACTTTTTGAGCGCTTGCTTGAATTAGTGAGATAATGTAGCTCATATGGATTCCAAAATATTTGAATAACACATTTTCTAAAGATTCCTCTTGTGTATTTAATTCTGCTATTTGGTTCTCCATGGCCTTGTCAATTTCGTTTCCTTCTAAAGAATCATACATCCTTGATAAGTATCCATTGTCCTATTTTTCTTCTTCCATATACTTCAGATGTAAATGAGTGGAACATGAGATCATCTTCGTGAGATTTTCCAAATTCCAATATTTTTCATTTCACTTCTCATGTGTATCAGGGAAAATGGATTCCATACATTCAACGTTATGCCTTTGTAGGGCTTGTTGTAAGGTTGGAAGCTTCTCTTCACCATGTCTCCTTTCTTCTGTATCCTTGACTTTGATACAAACAATTGTTACCGACGCATTTAAAGGTAAATTTAGTGTTATTTAAGAAATGAGAATTATGAACATTCATCATTATTGTTCAAAATAAATCATGTCCTCTGAAATAATTTGGAAATTTAAAAAAGATCACATATTTTTAAAAAATCATTATTAATTTAAATTTTTATATATTAATAAATAATACTCATGAATTATAAAACATTTGTAACTTAAATAATATATAACAAAAAAACCATGTATTTTTTGAATAATAAAATAGAGTCATTGAATTTAAGGGAAAAGGTAAAGAGACTACTAGACAAAAAAGAGAAGAGTGATTGGATGTCAAATGAAAATAACATTGAGGAATCTCTTCTTATTTTCTCATGCGGGTCTTATTCAATTGATGAGGTAGTAGGAAATTTCTCCTCCAGAATAAGTCGTGGAGAACTATGTTGAGTGAGCTACTACTCATGTAACTTTGACTCCTCCTTCCAATTGGAATATTTCTCTTCCCATAACTCTATCTCGGGTTATAATTCTATCTTTCTCTTGTTTATGAATCAATTATCTCTATATCACTATTTTCTGTCTCTTTTTGAGTGTTTGCTTGAATCAGTGAGATAATGTAGCTCATTTGGATTCCAAAATCCTTGAGTAATTTCTCCTCCAGAATAAGCCATGGAGAATTATGTTGAGTGAACTACTACTCATGTAACTTTGACTCCTCCTTACAATTGGAATGTTTCTCTTCCCATAACTCTATCTCGGGTTATAATTCTAGCTTTCTCTTGTTTATGAATCAATTATCTCTATATCACTATTTTCTGTCTCTTTCTGATTGCTTGCTTGAATCAGTGAGATAATGTAGCTCATCTGGATTCCAAAATCCTTGAGTAACCCATTTTCTGAAGAGTCCTCTTCTGTTTTTAATTCTTCTATTTGGTCCTCCATAGCCTTGTCAACGTTGTTTCCTTCTAAAGAATCATACATTATTGATAAGTATCCATTGTCCTGCTTTTCTTCTTCCATATACTTCATATTTAAATGAATGGAACATGAGATAAGCTTCGTGACATTTTCCAAATTCCAAGATTTTTCATTGCACTTCTCATGTGTATCAGGGAAAATGGATTCCATACATTCAACTTTATACCTTTTTAGGGCTTGTTGTAAGATTGGAAGCTTCTCTTCACCATGTCTCCTTTCTTGCGCATCCTTGACTTTGATACAAACAATTGTTACCGATGTCTTTAAAGGTAAATTTAGTGTTATTTAAGAAATGAGAATTATGAACATTCATCATTGTTGTTCAAGATAAATCATGTCCTCTGAAATAATTTGGAAATTTAAAAAAGGTCACATATTTTAAAAAAATTCATTATTAATTTAATTTTTATATATTAAGAATTAATACTCATGAATTATAAAACACTTGTAACATAAATAATATATAACAAAAAAAACATTTATTTTTGGAATAATAAAATAGTTGTAACAAAAATAATACAGAACAAGAAAAAATATGTATATTTGGATCTATGAAAATTTAGATACATTTTGTTAAGTAAAATTTTAGAAGAATAATGGTTATAAACATTTAAAAATAATTTCATTAAATAATTAATTTAGATCCAGAGTTAAGATTGATTTAGGCCATCTTAGTTCCCCACTATAAAGAAACTACATTCCACATGAATAGCATGGGTCAATACCATGGGTTGTATTTATAGCTTATCATTATTGGAGAGCATAGTAGCACAAAAATGTAATATTTAAATATATAAATAGTTATTTTCCTTTTTTTATATTGTTTTTTATCCATGTAAAATAAACTAATTGGTTACAAATTTTTAATAACAACATTTTAACTTAAAAGTCACCAAAACCTAAATTCAATCTAACTTATTAAAAAGAAAAAACTAACATTATAAAAAACATATGTAAAAATATTTACTTGATCTAATGGCCTAAAACATTTCAACCAACTAACATTTGATCCAATGGCTCAAACATGGACAGATAGATTTTTTATATATTAAGAAATAATACTCATGAATTATAAAACAGTTGTAACAAAGATAATATATAACAAAAAAAACCATGTATTTTTGGAATAATAAAATAATACAAAACAAGAAAAACTATGTATATTTGGATGTATGAAAATTTAGTTACATTTTTTTAAGTAAAATTTTAAAAGAATAATGGTTATAAACATTTAAAAATAATTTTATTAAATAATTAGTTTATATCCAGAGTTAAGATTGATTTAGACCATCTTAATTTCCCACTATAAAGAAACTACATTCCACATGAATACCATGGGTTGTATTTATAATGTATCATTATTGGAGAGCATAGTAGCACAAAAATGGAATATTTAAATATATAAATAGTTATTTTCCATTTTTTATATTGTTTTTTATCCATGTAATATAAATTAATTGGTTACAAATTTTTAATAACGACATTTTAACTTAAAAGTTACCAAAACCTAAATTCAATCTAACTTATTAAAAAGAAAAAAACTAACATTATAAAAAACATATATATAAATATTTACTTGATCTAATGGCCTAAAACATTTCAACCAAATAACATTTGATCCAATGGCTCAAACATGGACAAATAGATTTTTTATATATTAAGAAATAATACTCATGAATTATAAAACAGTTGTAACATAGATAATATATAACAAAAAAAGCCATGTATTTTTGGAATAATAAAATAATACATAACAAGAAAAACTATGTATATTTGGATGTATGAAAATTTAGATACATTTTGTTAAGTAAAATTTTAAAAGAATAATGGTTCTAAACATTTAAAAATAATTTTATTAACTAATTAGTTTAGATCCAGAGTTAAGATTGATTTAGGCCATCTTAGTTCCCCCTATAAAGAAACTACATTCCACATGAATACCATGGTTCAATACCATGGGCTGTATTTATAGTTTATCATTATTGGAGAGCATAGTACCACAAAAATGTAATATTTAAATACATAAATAGTTATTTTCCTTTTTTTATATTGTTTTTTATCCATGTAATATAAATTAATTGGTTACAAATTTTTAATAACAACATTTTAACTTAAAAGTCACCAAAACTTAAATTCAATCTAACTTATTAAAAACATACAAACTAACATTATAAAAAAAATATATAAAAATATTTATTTTATCTAATGGCCTAAAACATTTGAATAGTCTAACATTTGATCCAATGGCTCAAACATGGACAAGTGGAAGCTAGATTTTTTATTTATTAAGAAATAATACTCATGAATTAATTTTTTTTTGTTAATTGCACAGATCCTTACTATTTTCTATTTATCAAAAAAGCAGATTGTTATACATATATTGATGCATTTAGTGACCTCAACCTGCCCAAAGGAAACTAGGTCTGTTGGCCACCCAAGAGAATTAAAGGCCAACCAGTTTTGAAATTGTTTTTTCCTTCTACTTGCAGCTATATCTACTTTACTATGTCCATAAAAGTTATAATTTAGCCAAAGGTTGTAAAAAATTTCCGCAAAAATCATTAAAAGCTAAAAAACTACTAAGAGCAAATGCCACCCATCACAAGAGTCAATAGGAGCCGGGTCTTTTGCAGTAGAACCCGACATCTCTACTTGCTGCATTGCTTGTAATTGTCTTTCAATTCTTCCAATTCTCGCTGGAGCATGGTACTGAGACATGGCAATTTCTCAAATTTCCTATTTGATTTGCTGTAAGTTTGAAGCCATTGTTGGGTTTCCTTCTATTTCTTGCATGCTAGTCATGGCCTTCGCCAAAATGCACTTGAGCTTCCAATAGGTGTTGACAGATTGATGGAAAAGGGATAACCTTCCTCTTGTATTCCTCGAGTCGTAGTGGAAGTCCATGGTGGCCCCCTGCTGTTTAATATCTTCATCTTCGTAATTACTCTCTCTTTCCCAGCCTTGAATGTTATTTCAGATCTGAGTTGGGTTTCTAGCTTCATAAAGATCAAAGATATTTTCCATTACTTATTTATTATTTTTCCTTCCACGCTTGCTAGGGCCCTCATTCTGAATTGGTTGTTTCTCTTTCCCTTTTCCGGTTCCCTTGAGTTTCCCATATTTTCCTTTTACCATTGTTTTTGTCTGACGGAAAGACCCCAACTTCTCTTATGTTGTCCCTGTAATACTTTGAAACAGGCCTGTATATGACAACATATAATTGGTAGCAGTTTCTGGGTGAGTTTTGGTAGAGCTCACTACACCAATATGGATCCTCATTCATTGCGGAGCAACCAGCATCATGCATGGTAATAATCTAAAAGACAGAGACTTTTAAAATATATTTGCTACAAATGAGATTTGGATTACTACTGGGGTTTTTCGAATAGCAAAGCTTACGGTAGGGAATCTTGACGGTACTCAACAACGAATTTTGTTGACAGGGGAAATTATGGGTGCAGAGGATGTAATTCCTGGGCATGCAAGATTGCTCATAGTCTTAACAAGAAAATTCATTGTTGATGGTACTAAGACCCTGATTTATGGGATAAATTTCCCGCAGGGGAGGGTTCCAAAGAGCGAGCATGTAGAGCTCATAGGGAGGCGGGGATGTCAATTGAGGACACAGACTGTCAGGGTTAAGACCATTAATTGGCCCTGCTCTATTATTAAAACACCTACAGGGGTTTGACTGGGTTTCGACACTGAACCTATAGGGGTTTGATTAGGTTTCGACGTTGATCCATAGCCTTGACTGAGCTTCCTTGAGAATTAATGGGGGGCTTCTAAAACAGGGTTCAATAACTAACGACCCTTCATTTACATTGTAACAAAAGAAACGAAAGAAAATTTCATACTGGCAAGCACACCTGCTATAGTAGTGAAGAACTTCATGCATGGCATTACAATCATCTTCCAATTTGATGACGCCTTCATGATTGACGACAGTAACAGGAAATTGACAGAGAAAGGTGGCAGTAGCCATAACATACCAAATTTTCGGACGTCACTGTAGCTATTCCTCTTTTTCCTCGGATTGCTCTTGGGATCGCGTGTTGAGAACCTAACCTCTCTGAGGCTCCCTTTCCTATTTTAACTCAGCCCGTAGGCTCTCTTTCCAACCCCTTCCTGACATGATATGTTGGCAACTTTCTTTTCCGCGGGTTTCCATTACGGTTGAGCATGTGAGCACGTCCCTTCCTTGTCCTTCTACATAGGTTTCAATTATTGGTTATGGTGGATGGTCAGGTGCACATATCCTCGTGGCACTGACCTATGTCCATTTGTGGCTACGTGGTACCCTATCCATTTGTGGCTACGTGGTACCCTAATAGGGGGTAATACTCATGCGTTATAAAACAGGTGTAACATAAATAATATATAACAAAAAAAACCATGTATTTTTTGAATAATAAAATAGTTGTAACAAAAATAATACAACAAGAAAAACTATGTATATTTGGATGTATGAAAATTTAGATACATTTTGTCAAGTAAAATTTTAAAAGAAAAATGGTTATAAAAATTTTAAAATAATTTTATTAAATAATTAGTTTAGATCCGGAGTTAAGGTTGATTTAGGCCATCTTATTCCCCCTTATAAAGAAACTACATTCCACATGAATACCATGGGTCAATACCATGGGTTGTAGTTATAGTTTATCATCATTGGTGAGCATAGTAGCACAAAAATGTAATATTGAAATATATAAATAGTTATTTTCCTTTTTTTATATTTTTTTATCCATGTAATATAAATTAATTAGTTACAACTTTTTAATAACAACATTTTAACTTAAAATTCTCCAAAACTTAAATTCAATCTAACTTATTAAAAAAAACAAACTAACATTATAAAAAACACATATAAAAATATGTACTTGATCTAATGGCCTAAAAAATTTCAATCATCTAACATTTGATCCAATGGCTCAGACATGGACAAGTGGCAGCTAGATTTTTTATATATTAATAAATAATACTCATGAATTATAAAATAGTTGTAACATAAATAATGTATAACAAAAAAAGCATGTATTTTTGGAATAATAAAATAGTTGTATAAAAAATAATACAGAACAAGAAAAACTATGTATATTTGGATGTATGAAAATTTAGATACATTTTGTTAAGTAAAATTTAAAAGAATAATGGTTATAGAAATTTAAAAATAATTAATTTAAATCCATAGTTAAGATTGATTTAGGCCATCTTAGTTCCCCCTATAAAGAAACTACATTTCACATGAATACCATGGGTCAATACCATGGGCTATAAAACTTAAATTCAATCTAACTTATTAAAAAGAAAAAAATTGGCATTATAAAAAACATATATAAAAATATTTACTTGATCTAATGGCCTAAAACATTTCAATCGTCTAACATTTGATCCATTGGCTCAAACATGGACACAGTGGTAGCTAGGGGAGTTTTTTTCAAATTGTGACGCCTTACGGTGTAATTAAAATAAAAAGTAATAAAAGTAATAAGCCCCAACAAGATGATGCCTAAAAAATATCATTTAATCCATCATAAATATGCTCAGCAATGAGTTCCCATTTGTAAAAACACACATGCATTCTTATCTCACAACTACCATGCATGTGTTGCCACCTTGGATGTTTAGGAACCCACTCACATTTTCAAAATCATGTGTGGTTAAATAATGCATGTATTTTTACAAAATTGTGTATTTTCTTTTGAAAGGTTGTGCACATTCCTTAAAGCACATGTTCTCTTATGACTATAATCTTTGAGAAGAAAGGAGGGAGGTAGGGAGAGAGACAGAATAGGTAGAGGGGTTTGTTGTGAAGAAGGCACTAAGAGAGAGAGGGGGTTAGATGGGGATATAGAGAGAGGGAAAAAGGAAACTTGAGGATAATGGATAAGGGAGAGAGAGGAAGAGGGGGAGGGGGAGAGAAAGTGAGAATGAGAAAGAGAGAAAGAGAGAGAGAGAGAGATTGGTAATATGGGAGAGGAGGGAGAGTGAAAGGGAGAGGGGGATAGGTAAGAAGGTTTAGAGAGGGAGAGAGGGTGACATAAGGGTAGAGGTAGTAGAGACGAGGATGAAGAGAGTTGGGAAGAGGGAAATAGGGGGATAGTGAGGAAGGGAGAGAGAGGAATTGGAGGAGAAGGGTAGAGTGGGGGAGAGAGTGAGTGAGAATTCAAGAGAGAGAGAGAGAGAGGGGGGGATAGAGAGAGAGAGGGGGGGGGATAGAGTGAGAGAGAGTAAATAAGAAGAGAGTTTGGGGGGGCAGGGGGACATGAGGAAGAGAGAGATATGGAGAAAAGTAAAGAGGGGAAAACAAACTCACAAACACACACACACATAAAGTTAGAGATATGGGAAACAAGAAGTGATGGGGGGGGAGGTGTTGAGACTGTCAAAAAAGGAGGTAACTTCGCAAATCAGAATGTGTATTAGATGAATAATGTACATGTATTTATACATGGAGGTGAGGCTATTGGGATTCATCTCCCAATGACTCTTGGCCTTCCTTATTTCCTAATATTATTTAATATACAATATTACATATCCACACCCCACCCATAGGATTCGGTGTCAACATTCCCCCCTTTAATCCGAAGGGATGTTGGTGAGCCCAAGCATCGATCTGAACTTTTCAAACTTTTCTCTTCCAAGTGCTTTGGTGAAGATATCAGCAGTTTTCTCATTTGTGGAACAATGATGTAGATGGATGGTTTTGGCTTGAACATGATGTCGAATTAGATGGTACTTTGTATTGATGTGCTTTGTTCAATCATGGAACTTTGGGTTCTTGGCCAAATTTATTGCAGAAGTGTTGTTGATCATGAGTGGTGTGGAGTACATTTGTTTCATCTGCAAATCTTCCAGGATTTTTCGGAGCCACACAATTTCCTTTGTTGCTTCAGCTGCTGCCACATATTCTGCCTCGGTCGTGGAATCTGCTGGAACTGACTGTTTGCGTGATCTTCATGAGACAGCTCCTGATCCAAGACTCATGGTGTAACCTGTAGTAGACACCCCTATTTCTTTGTCGCCATCAAAGTCTGAATCAGAGTATCCGATCAAGCTGAAGTCGCATACCTGTGTATATTTGAGTCCAAAGTCTTGAGTCCCCTTCAAGCACCTTAACACTCTTTTTGCAGCAGACCAATGTCCTTCACAAGGTTTTTGCATGAACCTTGAGAGGATTCCAACAACAAATGAAATGTCAGGTCTGGTGGTGGTCAGGTAGATAAGACTTCCTACAAGCTGTCTATACTTAGTTGCATCCTCAAATTCCTTCCCTTCAATAGATGTGAGCTTCAAGTTTTGTTCCATTGGAGTAGTTAAGGGATTACAGTCATTCATGCCAAATTTGTTCAAGAGATCTCCAATGTACTTCTTTTGAGAAAGAAATATGAATTTAGGATGTTGAATTACTTCAATACCCAAATAGTAATGAACATGACCCAAATCAGTCATTTCAAAACCTTTCTTCAACTCTTTCTTCATGGATGCAATATAGCTCTCATTGTTTCCTGTTATAAAAAGATCATCTACATATACCACAAGATATACAACTGTTTTTCCAACTTTCTTAACAAACAAAGTTGCATCATCAAGATCAAAATGTTTGAAGTCAAGTTTCAGAAGATGCTCGGTTAATTTCTCATACCAGGCTCGTGGTGCTTGCTTGAGGCCATACAAGGATTTTATAAACTTGCAAACTTTGTGTTCTTGACCCTTTACCACAAATCCTTCTGGCTGGGACATATAAACTTTCTCCTTTAGATCTCCATTCAAAAAGGCGGTTTTTACATCCATCTGATGGACTTTCCATCCATTCTGAGCTGCTACGGCAAAGAGAGTCCGGATGGTGGTCCAGTGGGAGAAAAAGTTTATTCATAATCGATTCCTTCTTTTTGTGAAAAACCTTTTGCCACAAGCCTGGCCTTATGCTTTTCAAGTGAGCCATCTGCTTTATACTTGTTCTTGTAGACCCACTTACAACCAATTGGTTTTGTTCCCAAAGGCGGATCAACTAGCTTCCAAGTGCCATTCTTTATCAAGGCATCATACTCCTTTTGCATCACTTCTTTCCATTCATCATGAGAAGCGGCTTCTTTGAAGGAAGTTGGTTCATGATCTATAGACAAACTCAATTCACAGTTATAAGAAATATCCATATCAACAGGAGAATCAAAATTATCTACATCACCTTCGATTTTTTTAGTGGAACTTCGTGTTCCTGTTTTTCCAACCTCATCAGGATGAACATTCTCCAGTGTCTTTGTCAGCCATTTGGGAGGACCTCTCTGAGATGGCCCAGGCTATTCATTTGACTGAGTTTGGATTGATTCAAGATTCAATCTCCCAATTCTGTCAATCACATCATTCAATGTGTCATCCGTGGTTGTTTCTTCATGTGGTTTAGAGAGTGCTTCAGGACATGATTCCACAGTTTGATTCAATATCGGAATCCCCCCTTCAAGATGTGGAATCTGATTATCAAATTCTTGGAAAGACTTTGCATGTGTGAATCTATCCAGGCGATCAAGTTGCCGCTCAACAACCTTTTCACTCTTGGAGGATTCAAGGAATATGACATCTCTTGCTATTACAAACTTCTTATTTGCTTCATCATAGATACGATATCCTTTGGAGGTATCAGAGTACCCCAAGAAGATACATTTTCGACTTCTAGCACCAAGTTTGTTCCCTTGACCCTTGGGTATCAAGGCATAACAGGTGGACCCAAAGACCCTGAAATGCTTTACCGAAGTAACGTGGCCATGCCACATTTCAAAAGGAGTTTTGTTTCTAATTGAACTTGAAGGACACCTATTCTTTATGTAAACAGCACATAGAACTGCATCAGCCCAAAACATCAATTTCACATTCTTGAAAAATAACATGGAGCGGACCATATTTAAAATAGTTATGTTCATTCTTTCAGCTACATCGTTCTGTTGTGGATTATATGGCACAGTTGTTTGATGTTTGATTCCATGTTGACGAAGATAATTTTCAAATTCGTTTGAAGTGTATTCTTTTCCATTATCAGTGCGTAGAGAGCCAATATGTGTTTGTGCATCATTTTCAATCCATGCATGAAAATTCTTGAAAGTTTGAAAAGCATCAGACTTATTCTTCAATAAGTAAATCCAACACATTCTGGTGTAGTCATCAATAAATGTCATCATGTATTTATTTCCATTTGCAGAAGAAATAGGCATAGGGCCACATAAATCTGAATGAACAAGCTCAAGTTTTCTATGTGCTCTGGAGTGTGAATCATGAAATGGCTGTTTGCTATGCTTTCCTAGAATACAAGCATCACATTCCTTAGGTTTTCTAGGAATTGTAGGCAGTCCATTAACACCGTTTTTCTTCAACAAATGAAGTCTTTCATAGTTTAAGTGTCCAAATCTAGCATGCCATAAAAGACTTGATGGGAATGTACCTTCATCATGATGTGAAGTGAATGCAAAGTTTTGAGCATGAGCAGATGAACCTTTCAGCTTCCAGATTCTCCCTTCTTCTATTCCCTCCATGACAAGTGAGTGATCTGATGCTTTTCTGACCTCTGCCTTGCCATAAAACAAGTGAATGGAGTGTCCTTGCTGGCGGATTTGGACCAAGGACAACAAGTTTCTCCTCAACTCAGGGAGGTATAGAACCTCATGTAGGATATGATCTGGAAGACCAGGCAGTTTAAGCCTGACTGTGCCAAGCCCTGATGGCTTGAGTTTGGATTTATCTGCGAAATATACTACTCCATCAACTTTGTCAGTGAATTCTTCAAAAAAATATTTTCTAAATGTCATGTGACATGTTGCTCCTGAATCTAGCAACCAATCATCTCTCCATGAAGTAAATGAAACATCAAACAAGTCTTCAGTTACTCCATTGTTACAGTGTGTTAGAACAAAATGAGCAGATTCAGGTGCTTTACCTTTGTCTTTGTCATTAGTTTTACCTTTGTCTTGATTTCTTTACTGCTCAATTTTCTCCCAAGGTGTTTTGCATTTGGATGCATCACATCCATCTTTATTGCAACGTGTGTAATGAAGATTGGATTTGTCAGATTGTCTGCCCCCCCTTTCTGTGAAGTTTCTTCTTCCTCTGCCTCTGCTGCCACCTCTTCCTCTGGATGAATCTGGAGCATGACTCTTTTCTCTATGTGCCAAGTATGCAGCCTCTTCAGAAGATGAAGGGACTATCATCTTCCCGAAAGCTTTCTCTCTTTCTGCAAACTTTTTCTCAAGTGTATCAAAGGTGATATGCTCAAGGTTTCCACTTGCTTGCAATGACTCAAGATAATGTGAGTAATTCAGATATAATTCCTTAAAATATGCTATGAGAGATATGTCCATTTTTACACCAGTGCTTTCAATGTCATGCATTATAGATCTTACTTCTGAAGCTAAAGCAAGGGGATCATCATTCTTCATTTCAAGACTGAACAGCTTAATCATCAATTGAACATTTTCTAATTTTGAATGTGAGTCATAGAGTTCTTTTAGCTTTCTCAAGGCTTCATAGGCATTTGAGAATGATGAAATATGGCGACTCACCTCTTCATTTACGGAAGCTACAATCAGGGCATAGGCCTTGCAGTTCTTGTTTTCCAAAATGGCGAGCTCCTTGTCTGAAGTGGGCTTTGCTGGTGGATTTCCTTCTTGTCCTTCACAGATTCCTTTCCACAACTCATTAAAAATGAGAGTGTGCTTAATCTTCCGAGACCATTCAAGATATTTCTCTTTGCCTAAGAGAACCACCCCTACAATAGCTATGAGAGAATGCATTCTTCTGAAGGAAAAAATAATTACTTTGCTAGAAAAAAAATTATTTTGAAGAGGAAAAGACCACTGTAAAATCATAATTACGGAAATAATTATATTAAATGAAGAGTGAGCTTTTTCTAAAAGCTGGTTATATGATATATATATATATATATATATATATATATATATATATATATATATATATATATATATATATATATATATATATATATATATATATATATATATATATATATATAGACAGAGAAAAAAAATTATATGGGAACTGTATTGTGAATGGGAGGCGGTATTATGAATGAAGCAGAAATAGAAATGGGGGCTGTTGTATTAAATAAGAGTGGAGGGGTATTAAAATATGGGAGGGGGCAGTATATGGTGGTGGAGTGGTATTCAAAGCAGCGTGGAGGCAGACAGAATATGGACAGGCGGACAGAACGTAATATGGAACAATGATGTGGAATGGTATATGGTGGTGGAGTGGCATTCAAAGCAGCGTGGAGGCGGTATTATAAGCAGCGTGGAGGCGGATAGCGGGGTATGTGCAGGTGTTAAATGGAGCAGACAGCGTGAGATGGGGAGGCGGGGTATGTGCAGGTGGGGAGGGGTATGCAGGCGGTGAGGGGTGTAAGGGGCGGTGTTAAATGGAGCAGACAGCATGAGATGGGGACGACAGAGTGGAGTAGGGGTGTGGGAAGGTCGCGGGTGGAGAGTGTGAGGGGTTAAAAGATTTTAAAAATAGAAATTTAATAATGGGAGGCGTAAGGTGAAGTGTGTGCAACGCACAAACGAGGGGAGCGTTTGCTGTAAGGGAGGGCGGATTGCAGAGTTGAGTGGGGCATAGCGTAGAGGGAGGGGAGTAGTGAGCATTTGCAGGTGCGTTGGGTAGGTGAGATGGGTCTACAGTGTGAGTGATGAGTTGTGAGGCTGAGAGGCCGTTAAACAATTTTGAAATTGCAGGATTTTAATAAATGAAGAATTTGCAAGTGTTTACAGGAGCTGCAAATTGCAGAATTTCATAACTACAAATTGCAGAATCTCCAGAAGCTATAAAAATCAGAAGTGGGAAAAAATTGCAGATAAAAAAAAATGCAGAATTACAGTACAACAATTTAATAGAGCAGCAAAAACTAGATGCAGTGAACATAAAACTGACTAAGCAAAGGAATGAGGGAGTTACACCACAGGAAAAAATGCCAATAGTGGGATTGGCTATGATACCATGTCAAACCAGGAGGTAACTCCACAAATCAGAATGTGTATTAGATGAAGAATGTACATGTATTTATACATGGAGGTGAGGCTATTGGGATTAATCTCCCAATGACTCTTGGCCTTCCTTATTTCCTAATATTATTTATTATACAATATTACATATTCACACCCAACCCATAGGATTAGGTGTCAACAGAGACCAATGTGAGAGAGGGGGGGCAAGAGTGGAGGGGACGTGAGATAAAGAAAACAACGGGAAGAGAGAGAGAGAGAGAGAGAGAGAGAGAGAGAGAAAGAGTCATGCAATATAGAGCTATTATTTTCCACACACACACACACATATAGATTTTCATATTTTGTTTCTAAATTTATTTTAAATCTAAGTGATAAATATAGGAGATATGTAAATATATTTTATAATAAAGTGATAGATTACAAAATAATAATAATAAATAGTAATGTTGGCTCAATTAAAAAAAAAAAAATTAAAAAGTAATAAAAGTAATTGGTGTTAGCAATGTAATGATGTCTAAAAAACATCAATGAGGCCATTATGATCGTGCTTAAGAATAAATTAATGCTCATTCTTAAAACTTTCATGCCTTCCTAATATTATAGCCTTGGTTCTCCTAAGAACTACTACTCATTCTTACTAGCTTAGATTTTTCTAGAACGCACCTACATTTTCAAAAGCACTCGCACTTTCAAGCATACATGTGTGTTTTCAAAAGTCTGCATGGGATTTTGAAAGAGGTGTGCATTCATGCTCACTTTTATGTCTATAATCTTTTAGAGAGAGAGAGTTACCAGGTAGAAGAAGAGCGGGAGGAAGAGAGGGAGGTAAAGAGGAAAATTGGGGGATAATGGAGAAGGGAGAGAGTGGGAGAGTGGGAGAGAGAGAGAGTAAACATGTGAGAGAGAGGTGGGGAGGGAGAGAAATAGAGAGATAGAGGGGAGAGAGAGATCGGGGGATGGGGGACAAAAAGGAGTGGTAGAGAGAGAAAGGGATGGATGTTAGAAACCTTGAACACTGCTAAGAGGGGGGTTCAACCAGTAGTGTGATTTATAAAAAAAAATTACCCTTTATTAAACTTTAACTGAATCACACATCTAATTTGCAGCATATCACAATATATTAGCATCTAATAACATATCAATAACCATGATCACGTTAGCATCAAAATCAATAAGAATAAAACCATGAGATCATCAAGGCATGAACCATAAACCATCATAACACATAATATCAACACATCAATAATAATACATGAGACACTAGATGTAAGGTGGAAACTGCAAGGGTAAAAACCATTGTCGGCAAATATTCTTCATGTTCGTCTCTTCTATTATATAAAAAATATTTTACATAAGTGTTGGCCATCACTACTATGCAATCCTCTACTCCCAAATATATGTGAGCCACAACTCACCCATAAGGAACCACTCCCATAAACTATGCAGGTCACCACCCTCACTAGAAGGAAACCTCTATTCCTTGAGTAAGTTCTCTAGCCACCAGTCAAAGGAAGCCACTATTCACAGAGAAAGGCACCACTTTGCTGCAAGCCTCTACCTGTAACATTGTAGGCCCCAAACTTCAAACCCTCATGGACCACATTTCAAAATATTTCATACTAGAACCATATACTATGCATACAAACAACTGTAAATCTTTTTTCATCAATTTTCAAACTAGTTTCAAAATGTAGATAAATGTCTTTAGGATTAATCACATCATTAGGATTTGGTCGACGTTTCGAACCAGCTAATGTGGTTCATCCTCAGGACAAGGTGGAGAAACTAATTGATATCGAGGAATAAATAGTGGAGACACATCATTTCCCGGAAATAGCCATTAAGAACTCGTCGCTAAGACTAGTTGTTTTGAACTAGTCATTAGAAAGTTAGTTAGTTAAGAATTAAAATCAAGTAATAAATTAGCTAATTAGTTTAAATTAATTAATTAATTTAAAATTAAAAATGGGCTTATATAAATTATTATGTAATTAAATTAAATATAATACGAAATAGGCAGGGGTAAAAAAAAATTAATTTAAATAAACAAATAGCATAAAATGAATAAAGAAAATTAATAAATTACATATCTATGTATTAAATTAATTAATTAAATGAAAATTATGTATTTAGATATATATATATATATATATATATATATATATATATATATATATATATTTGAATACATAAAAATAAACAAAATTACCTAGCAAGAGTCGGGCTCGAGCTCGCTCTTAATTTCCAACCATCATCATGGTTGAGATTCTTAGCATGTCGTTCAATCCCGATCGTCTCTCTTAATTTCCTATGGTGGAAGTGATCTACTTTGGCAACGACTTTGTAATATTAAGTACAAAGATGGTGACAACATTTTTCCACATGCTCAGCAAGAGCTGAGGTACAAGACCGATTGTGCCTAATATCCATAGCATGCTCCCGAATTCTCTGCCAAATGGATGAACCTGTTTCTCCCATACAGGGAGTTACACATGAACAAGGAATCATGCAAACCTCTTTCATGTCCTTAGGGTCAATAGGGTCCTTAAAAAACCTAAGAGAATTTCTAATAGTGCAGAGAGGTTTGAAAGAAGAAGAGATATTATTTATTCTAAGGAAATGGGCAATTTTGTCCGTTGTCCCCTGGATAAATGGGAGATGGACCTTGGAAATAGGATCCACCCTATTAGACTTTCCACTTAACCCTTTATATGCATTTCGAAATGCTTTAAGACCTTGAGATCTGTTGTAACCATTATTTTCAAAAACGTCAAGAATATGGGACTTCTCTCATTCCAAGGAGTTTCCATCATAGTTTATAAGAGCACGAGTCGCAAGAGTACATGGGACACCAAATTTCTGAGCAAGAAAATGATGCGACGCATCATGAAGGTATTGTTCTATGTGAGTATTCTTGCAAAAAACTCGGTGAGAAATGGAACCATCCTTATTCCTTGAGAGAAGGTTATCAAGGAAAGGAAGGCAACCCTCAACCTCCACTTCCATCGTGAACTTGATGGAATCAGAAAGCGAGTTCAAGTGCCCAAGAAACAGATCTAATTTCTCCCGAACATGGGGCTAGATGATACAATTATCATCCATGAACCTATTCCACTTCCTAGATCGGAATTTAGCCGAGGCCAGGGATCTTGATTCAAATACCTCCATAAATAAGTTAGCAACTATGGGGGAAAGAGGAGAGCCCATCGCAACACCACAGGTTTGCTCATGAAACTCACCTTGAAAACTGAAGAAATTCGAGGTGAGGCAAAGGCTAACCAATTTAGAGGTTTATTCATCAAAGATCCATTTAATGACATCAATGTCTTCCTGGATGGGGATTTTGGTGAATAAGGACACAACATCAAAGCTAATTAAAAGCTCACTATGTTGCAGCTTGATGTTCTTCCACTCCTTGATAAAGGAAGCCGAGTCCTTCACAAAGTAATCGGTTTGACCTACAAGGGGTTTAAGCTTTTGGGCTAGGAATTTAGCCAGATGATAAGAGGAACCACCTATTGTGTTAACAATAGGTATTAATGGGGCCCCCGACTTATGAACCTTTAGGAGACTATAGATGTAGGGGGTAAGGGGATTGCTATCAATATTAACAAAATATAAATCAATACATCAACCCAACAACTAAATATCAATATTCCTATACAAATTTGTCTAATTTTAAGGAAGAATCAATCAAAATTCTATGAAAAAATGGATAGAATTTCAAGATTTTATCAAGAAATTACATATTTAAATAAAATGTGTTCTGGCCAAAGCAATGCAAAGTTTTCATCCAGGTAAAGATAATGAAGCATCAGCAGTGATGGAACTGTTTCAGGACATCAACATTCAACTCCAGCATATCAAGATGTCCCAGCTTCAAGCGACAGCTCAAATTGGTCGAATTGAAAGGCAGTTGCAACAGTTGTAGCAAGTGGACATGGCTCTACGACAAAGGATCCTGCACCAATAGACTCATCTGATGGATAGCAGCCTAGTTTAAGTTTTTATGAATTTTGCGGATAGTGTTTTTGTTTATAGTTGGTACTTAGTTAATGTTTTAAACAGTGAATTGGCCATTGCGACAAGTAGAAGAAGGAAACATTATCAATTTTGGATGGCTTTCAATGCGTTAAGGTGGCCAACAAACCTGGTTTCCTTCGGGCAGGTTGAGTTCACTCACTTTGTATCTGATGTAACCTTCTTTTTGATATTTAATAGAAAATAGTAAGGACCTACCAAATTCACAAAAAAAAAAAAAAAATGATTCATTGTTAGAAGAATACAAATCAATTAAAAACAAGTTTTTGTGTATTGTTTCCAGAAAATTAAATTCATTCTAGTGAGATTCCAAAAATTTCTAAGAGGGATAAAATATTAATGTCTTCTTCTTTAAGTTGCATAGAGAAAGAGCAAAAATAAATCAGCGCATGCATACAAATGACACATGAGAAATGTTTACCAATTTGGGAAAAAGGAACACTTTTTATAGAAGAATTTGACCTATCAGGTGGCAAGTCATTAAAGGAAGCAATTCAAGGAGAATTAAAATAGGCTATAGAAGATATTGTTTCCAAGGACCTGATAAAAATAAAAATTTAAATTTAAATTTTGGAGACAAAAATGTTTCCAAAAATTTATGCAGCTGTCTTTTAAACAAATCAAGCTTATTGCCAAATTTGAGGTCAAATATCAAAAGAAGAAGAAAAAGATACAAGGATTAATTTCCAACTTCCATATCAACATCAATCCATTTCCTTCCATTTATTTCTCTACATTGTATGAGATGTATTCACAATGGGAAAATTATATCCAATTACATGCACCTCACCTTCTACTTAGTATCAATTACGAAGACTCTGAATATTATGAAAGGATGCATCTGTTATGTAAGAAATCAATTGAATAAATATTTTTTTACAATTGAGTATTTAATTTCATAAAATATGGTGATTTTCATGTTTCAAATATCTATTTTATTATTTTTTATTATTTATAGACATTTATGCTTTTGTTCAAAGGGTCCATAATCAATGAAGACTACATACTTGGATGTTTTTAATCAATTTTGAAGTGCCATTTTTTTTCAAAACCATTTTCACTATTCATGTGTGATCACCTATGGTATTTATGTCAGTAAATGATTTTAATTACTTAATAAATGCCTCTGATTTTACACTATGACTTATGTTTTTTTATTCTAAATGAATATTTGATAATTATGTTTTAGATTCCTTATGACAATTTTGCAATTTATATCTTTTTATAATCATGAATTAAAATATTGTTATTTGATAATTATGTTTAAGATTTCTTATGAAAATTTTGCAATTTACATCTTTTTATAATCATGAATTAAAATATTGTAGATTTACTTATTGCTTGTTGATCATGGCAATACAGTATTAAAATGTAGACACACTTTCTCTCCTCTATGAGATAGAATTTGTTATTTATTTACTATAAATTATGCATGTATAGATATTCTAGAAAATACCAAAAAAATTGTCTTAATAGTGGGAAACCATCAAAATATTTTTGAACTTTTTATTTAAATCTTCAACCAAAACTTATTTGTTCGATCTTATGAATTCAATTCCAATTAGGATTTTAAATTTCATGATATTATTTGTGGTGTAATACTTATTTAAATCCTTTAATTGCATGTATTTAAACTGATTAAATTATTGGTTAAATATGCATTTGATGTGGATATTAGTACATGCATAATGTAAAAGAGTTTGGAGCAAGTGTTTGATGGATAGAATCTCAAGAAAATATATTTTCTTTATATATATATATATATATATATATATATATATATATATATATATATATATATATATTAACATCAAGTAGTTCACATATCCATTGTATTACAAAACCTTTTTCCTCTATATGTCCATATGCATATGGCAGTAATAAGTTTATAATATAATCTTGTGAATCATTGATACATTGCTCTTGTTCAATGTTTCTAGTATTCAGGTGTTTTTTTAAGAAAATGGTAGTTGTATTGTCATTGCAAATGAAACAATTATAAAAAACTTGTGTAGCTTTTTTTCTCATATTAGACATATCAAAACATGGTGCAAGTATACAAATATACTCAAACAAAGAGTCATGCCAGTCATTGTTATTTTTTCCATAGATCAACACACCTTGTTCAGATTTGTTTAATTGGCAATACATCAAACTGTCCAAGTGAGAATTGGTATGGAAAATGCATGAGCTAATTTCTTCAGCTATTTAATCTAGAATATAGATTGTTCTATGTAGTAAAATTGGCCCAAAATTTCCACATATATAATTTTGATTATGTTGCAAAATATTATATTAATGGCCATCAATGACTGGATTGAACTGTACATCTTAGTTTACTTTTAGTTTTAGATAGTAAACAAGACCTTTATTACAGGATGTATACAACCATACTTAACGAAAACAAAAATATAATTGGAACTTTTATTCACTACATACTAACTTGTTGCAAGAGGATTTTTTCCACCTGTCAAGAATTCCTTATGTAAATTGGATGCAAGCATAGAAATTCTTGCATTCATAATTGTGCCTTGATCCCTCTTCACATTTCTAATTTTTATAATATAGTAGAATCATCTATTTCTCGTTATAATGTTTATCACTTTATATGCCACTGTGAAGTTACTATTCTTTTCAACACCATTGTACAAGTTTCCTCAAGAAGGTACATTCCACTAGTATTTGTTATAGTATTACTTCTTGTAATATATGTGTGTCATTATGTCCATGAAAACAGTTATGCCTATAAGATGAAGCAAAAAATGACATCAGATTCCATGTTGAGCCTCGATTCCACACTGCATGCGCCCAGATTTCCAGCAGAAGAGTTATTATACACAAAACTAGCACAAGGAGTTGGTTCAATACTTGCACATTTTCTCAAAATATTCTTTGTCAATTACTATGTTTTTGTATTCATTTTTGTCATGTATTTATCTCTGAATACAACTGAAACTTGAGAACTCATATTTATCAGGGTTTTATTCTAACAAAATAGGTCTTTTTAGAAAATTATTTTTCTAGAAGTTAACTACAAAGGCAAACTAGAGCAATGTGCACTTCTTGTCAAGTTGAAATTTGTTTCATATTTAGCAATGCGTTTCCAAGTTTTTGAATAGCTTAAATTTTTTTGTCTCCAAAAGATATTTGGTTTTCTAAAATAAAATTAAATGCAATTTTCATTGAGCAATCCATTTTTGTCATATAAGAGCTGCAATATGTTGTTGTAGCATAGGCATCTAAAATAAATTGAGCATTTGTGTTTCCTTGCCACACTATGTTCTTGTATTCATCTGTGTCAAGTTTTTAGCTCTGAATACAACTGCAACTAGAGAACTCTTCTTATTTAGCCCTATTGATACCAAAGAAAAAAAATGTAGAAATTTATTGCTAGGTATAAATGTAAACACAAACAGACAAGAAATGTGGCCTTTGAGAATGAGTCACTGAAATTCTAGAAATAATTTATAGTGTCACATAAAATATAGACTTATAATATCAATAATTGACCTGAGATTCAAAAAAATAATTGTGACTATGCATACAGTATAGTCTGGGCTATTAGACAAAGCCAAGTCTAGTCTTCCTTATTATTTGTTCTATAATTTTTTGGTATGAAACATATAACATAAAAATTCAAGGATTAATTTTCATTCTTGTTACAAGGTTTACAACAAGCCTTTTTTCTTTTGGGCATCACAAAATGAACAAAAGAAAAAACCTTGAATATTTTTTTCATTTTTGAATACTTAGGTCGCAAGTCGAATACAAAAGTATTTTGTAAAAAAAAATACAACTTCTCGACTACCCGACCTTCTGACCACCCAACTAGAAACTTGGGGTGACTATGAATTTTTATAAATAATTGTCTCAACCTCTCGACCTCGAAATTTCCCAATTATCAAACTACCCAACCTAATGAATCCACACGACTATGGTCTAGTCGAGGGCATGATAAAATAAGGGAATCATAAAAAAAACAAAAAACGCCTAACTATCCGACCTCCCAAGTGTGGAGTGTCTAATCATGGTGTGAAAGGCACCATCTGGAATGTTTAATATTGACTAGTGGAGGTTTTTTAGGGTGATCCAATGGGGTATGTCCCTAGATAATGTGCTAATAGTCGTGCTTTGTATTTTTTTACTATTAGATATGGGGTATCCTATTCCTATGGTGTACTTCATACACTTGGATATTATTTTTCCTATACCTCTCTATTCCCATGAATTAGGGCTTTCCAATCACACAACACGTAGCTATGTAATTCTTTTCCTTGTATCAAGAAGATCATCGAGTGCCTCCTCTATCATGCATGTTTAGAGAGGCATGAGGAACTCTATGATGATCTATTTATGCTCTTATACATTCCCCCTTTATCCTCTAGGTGTTGGTTGTTTGAAGGGGTGTTTGCTCCCCCAATTTTACATAAGGAACCTGCTATCAAATTAAGGTTGGAATTACAAAAAGTACTAATTACATCATTTGTCAAGTTTGTTGATAAAATTATAGAATGCAGATGGATGGTTTTGAGTACCCATTTAATGTTAAATAAAGAATCTTCTGCCTAACCTAACTGGATACTAAAAGAACAAATCATTACAACATCAAAAGTAGCATCCACGTAAGTATTTGGTAGAGTTTGTATTTATAGCTTATTTTGTCTATACAATTCATTTTATTCCACAACTTACATGTGTCCTTATGAAGTAGCATGTACATTAGTTAGATCAAGAAATTCAAACCAATGGCCCAAAAAAATCTTACCCGTAACTACTATAGCTTGACTCATTTGCAAACACAAAATGGCAGTAGGTGACCAACCAGAAGCCATCCAAATTTTGGTTTTCATTTCTTCAAGTCATGAATTCTCTACTACAAGTTAAATGATAATCACAAATCGTTGATTTTGTGATCATAGTTTTTATGCGGACAGATTCCTACAAAATTTGTCCAAATGCTAACACATCAAACTCCTTTTCTCTTATTCTTTCAACATATTCTCTTTGTCTAATTTTTCAAGCAACCTCTTGCGATCCCACACATTTCCTATTTTATCCTAAGAAGAATGCGTAGAAGAACCAACATCACGAGAGTTGAATATCTAGATCCATCCATTTAAGACCCAGTGTATCCAATTGATTGACTTTATCGAGTCAAAGAAGCAATTCCAATTCTAGTTCCATATTTTGTGACATATCCTTTTCACCTCCATGTCTTACACCACTTGTATGGTATTATACACATAGTGCTATGGCTAACCTTGCTCTTTTCTTTCCTACAGTGCTATGGCTAACCTTGCTCTTTTCTTTCCTACTATCTTTGGTTCTGCTCCTCGTGCTCCCTATGTGAATGGTTTAGTGCAGGAGTCCATAGGGTCACGTGGGCAACATGAAAACCCACATGCCTATTCCATAATATTTTTCATATTTAATTCATTATATTTTAAACTTTCTACTATTTAATATTTTAATTTTCATTATTATTTTAAAAAGAAAATAGTTAAATTATTATAACTGAAAATGTGGCCCTAATTTTCGTGGATTACACATGGATGTTGTTGCGTTCTTTAGAAATTTATAGGAGAGGTCTCCAAAAGAGAAATCTTGTGTCATTATTTTAAATAAGGTAGCTCATCTTTCTACTCCCACTTATTATTTTCCTCAACTTTATTCACTTCAGCATATACTTATAGACGCAGGGAACTCTACGATGAGCCAATGATAAACGATTAAAACCTATGGCTTCTAGAGAGCTACAATTGTTTTTGTGAGTTTGTGTTTGGGTTGTATTAGGGTCGTTTTGATAAGAATTTATATACCGTGGTCATGGTTTATTTAATTGATGTCAAATCTTATGTTTATACAGGTTATTATTTATGGAAATTGAACTTATCTCAGTTTTTAGTGTTTTAGAGACAATGAAGCTTTGTATTAGTTCAAGATTATGGGGATTATTTCTATTGAAATCATTTTTTGCATGTCATATTTATCTTTCAGGTTTTTAACAAAGAAACTCTTTTGAGGCATTAATTGAACAAGGGTTACAGGGGCCAATTAGTGCATGATTTATGCACCTTGTTTTTTTTAAATGTGATATTTCAATCTAGTATTAACATTTTTATATGGTTTACTTTTGTAGTGGAGGGAGCATGGAAGCTTATTTTTCAGATATTTTGCAAGAATTCCAAGCATATGAGGTAGTGTTTTGTAGGCCTTATGATTGTTAGAGTAGTGTTGGGGTATTGTTTTATCCATATTGGTTGTAGGGTTGATTACCAAATTTCTTGTAAAAAAACAACTATAGCACGAGATATGATTAATACTTGCATAAAATCATATGAATTTATGTTTGATATACACCTTAGCATTGCAAAGTTCTGAGATTATCTTTGTGAGTTTGAGATGTGCATCCTTGAGATAATTGGAGGTGCATGTCAAACCTAGTTTAAATATTCAATATTGAATTTACCATTTAGAATCTGTGCTTTCACATATAAATATTGGTTTGATAATATATATGCACCTTTAGGCCTCAAAGCAAAGGTCATTTCTTTGTACTCAAGATATGCATCTAGTTTTGCAAATTGGAGGTGTATATTAAACTCAAGTTTGGATCTGTTTGTGTTAGTTTTCTTATTCATTGGACCTAATACACCGTTTATATTGAATTCATTTTTCCCATTACAAATATTCTTTTGATAAGAGAATATACCTCCAACTTTCAAATCTTGGATGTCAATTCTATTAAGAGCTTGAGAGATGTATCTTTAAACTTTGCAATTTGAAGGTGTACAACAAGCCTAGGTTTAGATGTGTTTTTTCTAATGTTCATATATTATGAATCCAATATACCATGTATATTCAATACATTATTTTCCACAAAAATATCGGTTTGGTAATAGACTTATTTTTCACACAGATATTGGTTTCACAATAGATGTGCACCTCTAGGTCTCAAGGATTAGGGGTCATTTCTATCAAATTGATAAATGCATCCTTGAACTTTTCATCTTGGAGTTCCATATAAAACATGTGGGTGGTTTAGATGCGCATAGCAGGTGTTCCCACTTAATGGACCTAATACACAGTTTAGATTCAATGCATTGTTACTCAAACACAAATATGAATATTTGATGGATCATGTGATCTAACTTCTTGTTGTACAATGGTAAGAAAATATTTCAACCATTTTATGCTAATGTATGATATGTAATTTGAAACCAGCTGACATGATATATAAGGTTATAGGATTGGGCGTATGTAGATTCAAAATAAAATTTTAAGCTTGGGGTTGTGTTCTTTAGTTCTATTGTTGTTCTGTAGTCTCTGATTGTATGAGGTTTTAATGATAAAATATTGTGTTTTATGCACTTATTTAAGAATAATTACCTTAATTAGAAATGGCATGGTTTACAGTAGAAATTGTGCTTAAATCCTACTTTATCATGAACCCTAACACATATATTATTGGTTGACATTGACTTTGATGTTTGAGATTCATGTTTAGAAATGTTGTGAAATTTCATTTTTGAGGAGCTTCCCCCTTGTAACAAAGGTTGTTGGAGATGTGTATTCTCTAATTGAACTTCTGAGTGTTCAATATCCTTGTGTTAAGGATAAAATACATTTCTAAATTCTTGTATAATTGTTTCCTACACATAAGAAAAAATATATATTGATTGTAGCTTTATCGTGAAATAGTCTTTATTCACTAGGTTCGATTGAACATAGCCTCCAATCCCTTCTTGGAGTAATCTCCCATCCTTTTTTTAATGATTGTTGAAGATGAAAGATAAGGTTTTGAGATGTATTATATGTGTTTTTATTTTATCTTTAGCCTTGCTTTTTTGGTTTGAAGAATGAATTAGTCTATGATGTACTATAATGGGTCTTTAATTAAGAATGCTATATTGTGAGAGAGTCAAAATTGATAATAGTTTCAAATTGCTAGTATTTCTATAACTCCCTTCTTAATTGTCAAATATCTACTATTGCTTTAAATAACATAAGTGTCTTAAAAAATTTCTCCACACAATTTCTTAATGGATGAATATACACTTTCATTTTTTTTGTTCACTCTATTTCTTATTACTTAAAATACAAAAATTTCTCCATACAATTTCTTGATTGATATATATACACTTTCATTTTTTTGTTCACTATACTTCTTATTACTTAAAATACAAACATTTTGTTTTTTATTGACTTGTTTAATATTTATCAATGCACAAAGATAGTTGTATGTCGTGAAGTTTTGTTTTTTGCAAATAAAAATTATGGTTGTATTTTTTTCTTTGAAAATTGCTTTCCTTTAACTATTTATACGACAATGTACTGTAAAGTTCTTCATAATTCTAAAAACATCTTTTTCCATTTTATATTCATTTGTTTTTTTAAATGGAGACCATTTTTCGAGAGGATATTACACGCTCAGTTGTGTTGTTTATAGGTTCATGTCACAAATACGTGAGCATATGCTCCTGATATAAAGGTCAATCAAAATACGCATATGCTCCTGATATAAAGGTCAATCAAAATACTTTCAATCAATATCTCACTGGAATGACTTTCCCCAGTTGCGAAGCCAGGACCTTTCAAATCCTCACCGAATATCCAAGTTGTTAGTTTTATTTCAATGAATTGTTTAACACATATTTTTTTCCAATGAACATATTCAAATATGGTTAAATCTTATTAAGATAAGATTGAAAAAATATCAACAACCACAATATTGAGAATAAGATTGAAAAAATATCAACAACCAAAATGATTTAGTTCACTTTGTGGGGCTTTGTTATATTTTTTTAGGTTAGTGGTTTTTTTTGACAGTTTCAGTGACATGGATATGTGCTTCCGTGCAATATGCGGGGTCATGTAATTCCTTGTAATTAAACAACCCCCATCATTTTAGATCGTTTAGGTTGTTTCTAACAAGTTGCTTTAGCAAATTTTTATAGTCGTTATTATTATTATGCCTAACTAAAGGCATGTGACCACTATTAATTACTTTCACTTTTATTTTATATCGTTTATTAAAATTTCCTTTTCCTTATTTTTTATTGGATGATTTTATTTGAGGTTATATTGCACATGGTTAATCCATTACTTACGTTAAAAGACACGTTGTTAATCCATTATATAAATTAAAAGACATATATTTCATATACATTTTTTGGGATTAAAATAATGCTAGAACTAATTCTAACATTACTAGTTCTAACATTACTCCTCTAATATTTATTGTTAGTATATGTTACATAAATGTACCATACTAAATTTTTTGAAACTTTTTCACTACCATCGCTTGGAGAAAGACTTGTTATGACTAAAGACTTGTTGTGGCTTGGAGAAAGACTTGTTATGACTAAAAACTTGCCGTGACTTTTCTTATTTTCACTTTCACTTGGAGAAAGATTTGTTGTGACTTCTCCTGATGTTGCTTCCCTTCATGTTGTCACTTCCCCTCATGCCACACCACACTTCACCACTTGTTCTCTTTTAATTATATTTTTTTTTATTCAAATTTAATTTTAAGTGTAGGTACTTTGTTCCATAAGGAATAGGTTTTCACCAAAATTCTATTGGATTTTCTCTTAAGCTTGAAAACCTTTTGCAAAGAAGAGACTTGGAGCTTCCCCATAGTATGCTATGTTCGCACTGGTGGGAATTATTAGAACCTTCAAGAGTTCATGTGAGATTCTTAGGACTTGCAACAAGAACTATTTCAAATGTGTGAGGGCTACACCACATGTTTGGAACACTATTCAAATTTCCTTGTTGGGTGAAACTATAGGTGATCGTCTCGATTGCTCAGGTGTTTTCCATGCTTTCTCCTATATACAACAATAGGTATGGTAAGGCTTCCTAACTTAACCGCTTGATATAATGCATGTCATTTCTTCCATTCTACCACATTTTTTACTAAAATCAATATATATAATGGCTACCCACCTGTTGGCATGTGACCGCACACGAGGTGGAGAAGTGGCCCCTATAATAAAATCATAGGGAAGAGGCATGAATGGTTAAATTGAAGGCCGATCAATTCAAGAACAGGTCAGGAAGACACCCCACAGTCAAAAGAGGAAAGAGTTGTTGTCCAAGTATTATGATACAGAACCCATTGGCCGTATCCCGCAAACAGTTACATATATCATATTTCACATATGGTATATGTAATATCACCTTCGCTTTTAATGTTTGTGTGGGCCCCTTCTTCAATCGCTGGTCACATATCGCAAAACTCCATACATGTTACCATTCCACTCCATCGCAAAATCCCCGATGCGATAAAACATTAGCCCTTTTCACCTTTTCCGCATGAACCTTTATCATTCATAATTCATTTCTCTCCACTCTAAACCTTTATTGGTACCCACTTACCTTTTCACATCGCCAACTTCATTTCACTTGAACTTTTGTTAACTCCACCTGCGCCATTTCCCCGATTGTGATGTAAATGGGACCTACCCTCTCCGCCACGTCACCTTCCACTCATCTCACATCGCACTTCACAATTCGCAACCTTTACCTCCCATTCCTCATAACAGAAAACTCTCGATTCCCCGATTGTGATTTGTGGGAGGCCCACCATCCTTCATGCCACATCACCTCTCCTCTCATCGCACATCACACTTCGCAAATCACAACCTTTACCCCTCATTTCTTATAACAAAAATCTCTCGATTACAATTTTCGGGTGGCTCCACCTTCCTCATGTCATGTCACCTTCCACTCATTGCACATTGCACATTGCAAATCGTAATTTCACAACCTTTACCCCCCTTTCCTCATAATAGAAAACTCTCGATTCCCCGATTGCGATTTGCAGGCGACCCCACCATCTGTCATGCCACGTCACCTCTCCTCTCATTGTGCATCGCACTTCACATTGTTCCATTCTTGTTACCCGTCCGGATCCCCAACTCCCGATTGCGATTTGTGATATGAAGTTTTACCCCTGTTTATCATAATAACAAACTCCCAAATTTCCGATTGCAATTTGCGGGCGGCCCCACCTCCTTTCCACGTCATCAATCCCTTCCACGACCTTTGTCTCGCTCTTTTCAATGTTAACCATCCCATTGTGTGTTAATGCCGCAAGCCCCACTTTTAGCTCTACCATTATAAAGGAAAAGGGGTTGTTTCTGCCCTCTTCCCCTCATCTCTGCTCCCTATCATACATCCGACGACTCACGATCTAGTTCAACCCCCCTCTAAAACCCAGTCTATGTTTTTGCAAGTGAAACACAGCATGGTTTTTTGGCGGGACAAACGCAGCTATGGTATATTCAGTTTTTCCAAGAAATGCCCGCTAAAGAGCTAGGCACGCGCAGCATGACTAGTCATTTCATGACAGTTAATGGAAATCATGAGAATAAGGGAGTGGAGCCTTTTGACGACAGGTGGAATCATGTGATGGAAGCCAGACTGCCCACTTTTTCATGGCTACTCCTCGCCACCCCATTTGAAGATTCCCAGATTTGGCCTCTATGGCCAAAAGTTTTGTTTCTTTTATTGTTTGATTATGATGTTTCGCTGTTGAAGTCTCTATTTCACCTGATTTTTTTTTTATTATTATTACAGGAGTGATTGCTCGATGCATGCTTTGCGATTTTGTTATGATATTTTTTTTTTTCACATGTTTGGGTTGATCAAGAAATTTTATTCGATTATAAACCCTCAAGGAAAACTCTATAATTAGAGAGTTCAAAGATGAAAGAAAGGTTCTAAATTTTGGAGATTTTTTGTTGTAGTTCTGTATGACTATGCTCTTTATGCTCTGAGACACATATTTGGGAGAGTTGTTTTGAACATAATATGATATACAATGTTGTTTATTTGGATTCTAGATGGAGCAATGAGTAGTATGTATTTGTATTCTTTTGTTTATCATTAATCTCCTATTTATGTATAATCATCTTTCAATGTTCTGCTACTTTGATGATTCGTGTAATGTTGCTGCTGGTATGCATTTTTATTCATGAATTCATGTATGAATAATGCTCATGTGTTAAACTTGCTATGCCCCCTTAATTTGTGCTCCACGAATCTCTATTGTTGGTCACATTCCACTTACATTCGCTTACATTCGCTTCCCTTGAGTTCAAGGGAGACAAATTTTTAAGACTTTTAAGCCTGTCTCTCATGGGTTCCTCCTCGGTTCCTTCTCAGCACCTCTACATATTTTGAAAGCCTCTGCTCATTGTTTCATACTTGGCCCATTTGAAAAGCCCCCGAGCCATATAGCCTCCTAAGCCCTCTCTCAGTATAAGGTAATTCACATGAATAAAACTCCAAAGTCTTCATCATTCCTAAAACGCCACAATCATTATCCTCTTAATCCATATTCTATCAGAGGCACCCTTAAAATTGTGTACATCTAACCTCTGATTTCAAGATGTCTTAGGCACTGGTATTTTGCAACTCAAGGCTGTCTCGAAGAGAAACAACATATTTTTTCTGTCATTGTCGAGGATACGAATGAAGAAATATTTTCGCCGGGAGACGACATAAATTTCACCCTTCATACAGGTGAGCAGGAAGGGTTGGGAGTTGCGCATTCCTCACCTTGGCAACTCCATTATAAAATAGTCCTAATCAGAAGTAATCTTGGGGCCTCATACCATATTCAGGTCTACCATCTACCCCCACCTATAAACCAGATGGTTGTGTCAGGTTTCCTTTTGAACAATTATGACCCCTTGGCCCTCCCTCAGCCTCTAAATGATGTCGCGAGACTATCTAGAGTTGTTGTCGTAGTTTACAGGGGAAGATATAATGCCTGCTCAGATACATTGAAAAATTTTGCACCTTGGCAGAGAATGTAAATGTATAACACCTCGATGTGATTCTAAGGCTCTTCATTCACTCACTATATGGGGAGGCCCGAAAATGGTTCAAATATTTAGCTAAAAACATAATTCACACCTGGGGGGAGATGGAGAATCTCTTCACTCATAAATTGGAGGTCGAAGAGGGACCTAAAGAAATCATAGACTCTGAAGAAAACGAGTTCCTATCCTATTATGAAGAATAGGGAGGTGAGCTTACCCTCCATGAAGAAGGGGAAGAGTTAGAGTGTTTCCCAGAGGAAAACACTAAAAATCAACAGCAGTCTGGTGATTTGGAAACAAAGGCAGTAGAGCTTAATTGTCTAGATCCACATGAATATCTTCAGCAAGTAGTATTTATTTCAGAGATTAAAGACCAATCAAATTTGCATGATGAATACCATTTCTCAAATTCTCTTTCAGGTTGCACCTTATCTCAATTTATAGCCCTTGAAGAAAATCATAAAATTTCTCCATCATTAACTTCTTTCGCAAATGTTAATGAAGTAGTACAACAAATGGTTACAAATCATGTTCCTTCACCCGAAATTAACGAGATTTTGCAGCTCCCTTGCAAGCTTCTGTGTGACAAAGAGAATGATAAAGAACACTCAGATCACTTGACTACCATGGATAATGAGGAAAAAAAATTGGTTCCCTTTTTGTTTGAAGAGAATCAGTTTCAACACACAAGCAAAGAAGCAGTTTGGAATGAGGTTTTTTTTCCTGTTACAAATATTCTAGAAGATCTTATGTTGCATGTTTACCATGATCCTTTATTCAGTGTAATTCATTCATTAGTAAAGGAAAAATATGATGTATGTATCAGGATGTTGGTCCTACCATGGCAAGGTAAAGCTAAAAATTAGTTTGAGAATCTTCCAGCTGCTAGCATGAGCAATTTTCATCAATTCATGCACATTTCCCTAGGTTGATGGTTAATCATGGGAAATGTCTTTCTTATCATAGAAGAGTATGAACATTTTAAAAGACAGCCAAGGGAGACAGTACATTATTTTTTAGTGAGGCTCAATAAGGTGTATCATACAATGTCTGATGATATAACGCTACCCCCAGGAGTATCTATCTTGCACTACCCATATGCCTTTAATCCAAAGATGGAATTCCAAGTAAGAGAAAGGGACATTGCAACCCTTGAAGAAATGCAAAATATTGTAGTTGATGTAGAAGTGAACTTGTTGAACAGAGAGGCAGAGTTTAAAACAGAGGAAGAATTGATCCAATTTGATTATATACCTCTATGCTTTAATTCATCTCAAATTTTGAAAGGGAATCTTGGTCACGTTTTGGTTAATAATCACAAGATAAATCATGAGATGTCAGTGGAACCAACGTTACATTCATCTAAATCACTTCATGACCCAATAGCTGATACGTTGGATGGTTGGCATTTTCAAAGTCAATTTTCATGTACATGTAATAATTTCAGAAGCTGTTATGATATGGATATGATCAGAAAGTCTACCCTATTTTCTGATTCAATAGAAGTATCGACACAAAATTCATCAGATAAAATGAAAATATGTTCCGAGTTGTTTAAAGACATGGAGAACACATGTGCAGTACCAGGTTATGAGGTTGGATCAATTGGGTCAACATATTCAAAAATAGGTCAAGTGTATCTTGATCGAGTGGCTATCTATATTGAGAAATTATTCATCACAAAGCCACCATACCTTTTCAGCATTTATGTTGTTTTTCAGGTTTACCAAGCTCCTTGCAATGAATATCAGGCTAGGAATTTCTATCAAATACCATTAACAGGTTTGTTCCTGAGTTTGGTGGAAAATAGAGAAAAACAAAGTTATTAGAGTAGTTGCTTGCCTAGTTACACTGGCATTATTGTATCATTTAGAATAGCAGTAATTCCAGAAGATTAGGGTATGTAGGTGTGAAAATAAGCTCAGTGCTATGAGCATATTTCTAGTTTTAGTTTCAGATTTCTTTGGAGTTTTCAGTTCAAGTGTGTTTAGGATTTCAGTTTTAGCATGGTTCATATTTCAGCATTCAAGATTTTCAGGATGCGGCAATGATTTATGTTTTGACAGTTTGCAATGCATAGCTCAGTTGTAGTTTCAGTTTAGATTTACAGTATGCATTTGTGACTCCATGCACCCAATAAGGCACAGGCATTCACGTCTGCGGGTTCTCAATGCACTTAGAACAGCACGTTGTCCATAGATGGAGCCAATGTTGGCCTGTGACTGCACACAATGTGGAGAAGTGGCCCCTATAAGAAAATCACGGAAAGAGGTGTGAATGGTTAAAGTGAAGGTCGAGCAATTCAAGCACTTGTCGGGCAGACACCCCCTAGTCAAAATAGGAAAGAGCTATTGTCCAAGTACTATGATCCAGAACCCGTTGGTTGTATCCTTCACACCGTTACATATATCATATTTCATATATGGTATATGTAATATCACCTCTTCTTTTAACATTGGTGTGGGCCCCTTCTTTAAATTTCGATCACATATCGCAAAACTCCATACATGTTACCATTGCACTCCTTTGCAAAACCCCCAATGCGATAAAACCTTAGCCCTTTTCACCTTTTCCGCATGACCCTTTATCATTCATAATTCATTTCTCTCTGCTCTAAACTTTTATTGGTACCCACTTACCTTTTCGCATCGCCAAATCCAGTGCACTTATACTTTTTTTAACTCTGCATGCACAATTTACCTGATTATGATGTAAATGAGACCTACCCTCTCTGCCACATCACCTTCCACTCATCGCACATCGCACTTTGCAATTTGCAACCTTTACCCCTGTTCCCCATAATAGCAAACTCTCAATTCCCTAATTGTGATTTGCGGGCGGCTCCACCATCTATCATGCCACATCACCTCTCCTCTCATCGCACATCACATTTTGCAAATCACAACCTTTGCCCACCATTTCCCATAACAGAAAGCTCTTGATTGCGATTTGCGAGTGGCCCCACATTTCGTCATGCCACGTCACCTTCCACTCATCGTACATCACACATCACAAATCACAATTCACAACCTTTACCCCCCATTCCTCATAATAGAAAACTCATGATTCCCAAATTGTGATTTGTAGGCGGCCCCACCATTTGTCATGCCACATCACCTCTCCTCTCACATCGCACTTCACATTGTTTCATTATTGTTACCTGTCCAGATCCCGGACTCCCGATTGCAATTTGCGATATGAAGTTTGACCTGCAATAATCTTTGACTTTGCGATATCACAAATTGTAAATCACAACCTTTATCCATGTTTCTCATAATAACAAACTCCTGAATTCCTAATTGAGATTTGGAGGCGGCCCCACCTCCTTTCCATGTCATCAAATCCCTTCCACGGACTTTGTCCTTCTCTTTTCATTTTTAACCATCCTATTGTGTGTTAATGTTGCAGGCCCCAGTTTTAGCTATGCAATTATAAAGGAAAAGAGGTTGTTACCACCATCTTCCCCTCATCTCTACTCCCTATCACACATCCGATGGCTCATGATCTAGTTGGCCCCCCTCTGAAACCTAGTCTCCGATTTTGCATGTCAAACACTGCATGGTTTTTTGGCGGGACAAACGCAGCTATGGTATATTTAGTTTATCCAAGAACTCCTTGCTAAAGAGCTAGGCACGCGCAACATGACTAGACGTTTCATGATGATTAATGGAATTCATGAGAAGAAGGGAGTGGGGCTTTCGACGATAGGTGGAATCATGTGATGGAAGAGAGACTTCCCACCTATTCATGGCTACTCCTCGCCATCCCATTTGAATATTCCTGGATTTGGCCTCCATGGCCAACTATGTTTTTTCTTTTAGTATTTTATTATGATGTTTCATTATTGAATTCTCGATTTCACCTGAATCTATTTTTATTTTGTGATTACAGGAGTGATTTCTTGATGCACGCTCTGTGATTTGGTTATGATATTTTTTATTTTCACATGTGTGGGTCGATCATGAAAGTTTATTCGATCGTAAACCCTCAAGGACAACTCTATATGTAGAGAGTTCAGAGATGAAATAAAGGTCCTAAATTTTGGAGAATTTTTTCTGTAGTTTTGTATGACTGTGCTCTTTATGCTATGAGATACATATTTGGGAGAGATGTTTTGAATATAATATGATATACAACATTGTTTATTTGGATTCCAAATGGAGAAATGAGTAGTATGTATTTATATTCTCTTGTTTATCAGTAATCTCATGTCTGTGTATAATCATCTTTCAATGTTCTGCTGCTTTGATGATTCGTGTAATGTAGTTGTTGGTGGTGTGCATCTTTATTCATGAATTCATGTATGAATAATGCTCATGTGTTAAACTTTTTATGCCCCCTTAATTCGCACTCCACAAATCTCTATTTTTGGTCACATTCCACTTACAGTCGCTTCCTCTGAGTTCACGGGAGACAGATTCTTAAGATTTTTAAGCCTGTCTCTCGTGGGTTCCTCCTTTGTTCCGTCTCAACACCTCTACATATTTTGAAATCCTCTGCTCATTGTTTCATATTTGGCCCATTTGAAAAGCCACCAAGCCATACAACCTCCTGAGCCCTTTCACAATATAGGGTAATTCACATGAATCAAACTCCAATGTCTTCATCATTCCTGAACCACCACAATCATTATCCTCTTAATATATATTCTATGAGAGGCATCCTTAAAATTGTCTGCATCTAACCTCTAATTTGAAGATTTCCTAGGCACAGGTCTTTTCAACTCAAGGTTTTCTCTAGGAGCAACAACACCACCCATTATATTGCAAGACCACATTTTCATCCCTTCTACTTCCCGGGTAGGTTATCTTAGAAAGAGATGTCTCTCATTTTATGGAAATTTTATGCAATACATAACTCATGATTCTCTTTTAACATATGCCAAAAAAATATTAGTATAAACACAAGAAAAAACTAGGAAATCCTTTTTAAAAACATTATTGGATGATACAGACTTCTAGATTTTCCCAACATGTGGATGTCCTCTATATCTACTTACTTGCTAGGTTTTGTTTAAAAACTTTTCTAACATCCCTTAATGTAAATAGTCCCTAACCTACAAGTTTTGTGCTGCCTTGGTATATCTTATCAAAAGAGAAGTGTATCTCCTATCAAAAATAGAATTTATTCTATGCATAGGGAACCCAAGTCTATATGCAATTGTAGGTGCAACCTATCTTTAATGGAAAAACTAATTCCCATACTTGTTGAATATTTCTATAGTAATTTTTAGAGGATATTTTTATTTGTACCATTCATAACTATAAAAACATGCTCAAATGATGTGATTCCAATATGCATATAGCCTTCTTTTTTTCTTTATAATGAGAGACAAACCATGATTGTGAAGATGTCTCCCCCTACCTTGTTATCTTCTCTATAAATATAGAATGGTCTTGCTTGTTTCTCTGAGATATTTGAGTGATTGAGGTTTAAAGCTGTTAAACAACTTAGTGTTGTTTTGTCCCGAGTTTGTATTCTAATTACCCATTACTAACTTCAAAATCAGGTGGCAAAGAAACAACTAATCTATATATTTCTAGCATAAAAGTCTAGTTTTTATATGTTCAAAGAAAGCTCAAAATCAATGCAGAAATAATAAATGAAAACTACGAAGGTGACAATGATGTAAAGAAATTATATTTCTATCAAAAAATTGTTGAGCCAAAATGGGATGCTCAAAATTGTGTGCTTAATTTATCATCAGGTTATTTTGTCATCGTTATGGGCACTCAATTTAGCTTCCTCAAATTTATCTAGGTGCTACAAGGCCAAACTGAATGCATGTACTGGGAAATAATTTTGCAGTATTGTAGTTCGTGAATCCTAGTCATTGTTGCAATGCCAAGACCCAGCTCATGCTTATGGTCATTGTTGTGATGTCAAGATTCATTTGTTCCATTAATGATCAACAGGAAAAATATTGGGTAGAGGAGTCTCCTCAAGTCAACAGCTGCAGAGATTAATTGACATAATTGACTTCTATGATAAAACAAAACTAAAAATTCAAGAAAATTTATGCACAACAAAATAGAGTAAAACCGAGTAAATGGACGCAACACAATAAAAAAAATTGATTATAATTCCAAATATATGAAATACGTTCAGATCGAAGTTGTGGCTCCTTCACTAAATAAAAACAAAATTTCTTACAAAGATATTTTACTTACTTATATATTCAAACTTACATTTTAACACATTAATTCATGACAAGTCAAAGTATTAAAACATAGTATAGGATCTTGTACAAGAAATAGTTTTTGGAGCCTGCACATGTTGCGGAATACAAATAACAGTTGTGGAGTAAAATTATGACCATACATTTTTAGAAACCCTACATTAAATTCCTATTTGTTCTTAATTACTTTATTTGTTGTGGAATGGGAAGTTTGTACTCCCGCTCATAATTTTATTTAATTCATGTCTTAAATCCTGCAAACAAAAACTTCTTCATGCAAGGAAAAATGGTCTTTGATTTTTTGTTGTACTTTTAGAGGATGGCCATTGCCAGTATCATAAATACGGTGGTTGGGATTAATTTTCCAACACTCCCCCTTAATCACAACTGCCGCCATTGACAATTCCCAAACAAATTTTAAGATAAACAAAATTTTCATGTTCTAATGGCTTTGTGAAAATTTCTACAAATTGTTCCAGTGACCTACAATGATGTAACATAATTTCACCATTGTTAACCAATTATCTAATAAAATGATATTTAGTGTCAATGTGCTTTCTCCTCTTTTGAAAAATAGAATTATTTGATAGTGCAGTTGCAGAATGGTTGTCGCAAAAATAGTTGTTGTTCCCTCTTGTTCATGGCATAAATCCCTTAATGTTCTTCTCATATAAACTTCTTGACACTTTATTGTTGTTACGAAAACATATTCAGCTTATTTTGTTGACAATGACACTATCAGCTGCTTCTTGGAAGCCCATGAAATGGCTCCAGATCCTATATGAAAAAAATATCATGACGTGTTATTTCTATCATCAACACTTATTACCCAGTTATTGTTATTGTAACCAACCAACCTAAAATCATTTGTTGTGGTGTAAAAAATACCATACTCCTTTGTCCCATTGAAATACATTAAAATTATTTTAGCTTCTTGCCAATTTTTCTCCTTGGGTGTCTCCATGAACCTTGACACCAAGCTTATCACATACATTATATCAGGCCTAGTTGTTGTCAAATACATCAAGTTGCCCACCATACTATTTTATTTGTTAGATTGACATTGTTGTTGCAATATTCCTTGCTCAATTTGAAAACCATGAGAGTTGGATTTGGTGCAGACTTTATTTTCTTCATATTAAACCTCTCCAAAATATCTTCAACATACCTTTCTTGAGAAATAAAAATACCATTTTCTATTTTCTTCACTTGTATGCCCAAAAAATACCTTAAAAACCCCAATTATGTCATTTCAAACACACTTTTCATTACTTCTTTGAAATTAGCAATGAGGAAATCATCAACCCCTGTAAAAATCAAATCATCTACATATAAAACAACATAAGAATCTTATCGCTTTTATGTAGAGAGTAGGTAGGTTCGTCATCACATTTTTCAAAGCCATTTTCCATCAAGTAAGAAGCTATTCTTCCATACCATGCACACAATCCATAAAGGGATTCCTTAAATCTATACACCTTGTCTTCTTGGACTTATACCTCATAACCAGGTGGTTGCACAACATATACACCTTGTCTTCTTGGACTTATACCTCATAACCAGGTGGTTGCACAACATATACTTCCTCTTTCAACACTCCATTCAAGAATGCTAATTTTACATCCATTTGATACACTTTACATTTATGTTGTGTGGAAATTGACAACATTGTATGCATTTTATCCATGCTTGAAACTGATGCAAATGTCTCTGCATAATCTCTTCCATGATGTTGCTTGTATCCTTTAACAACTAGCCTCACTTTATGCCTTTTAATCTTTCCTTCAACTTCTCTCTTGGTCTTATAGAACCATTTCACTCCAATGACTTGTTTTCCTTGCGGAAGGTCCACTAACTCCCATGTGTCATTATTTTCTATTGCTCATATTTCTCCATCCATTGTTGTGATCCATTTTTCCTCTTTGACTGCATCTTCAAAATGGATTGGGTCATCTACATGAAAAAATAATGCAAATAAGAAATTCAGACCTGCACTACTATCATCTTCATAATTTTGCTCGTAAATTTCACTTAAAATTGTGATTTTTTGTCTTCTTATGCTTTCGGATGATGTACTTGTTGAGATTCAACAATATGATGAGCTTAGTGAAAAGATTCTCCTTCACTAAGTGGGCCCACAGGCTATTTTTGGCGCAAGTCTATTTTTAGACTATGTCTATTTTTAGAGATGGTGATTATATTTCAGAAGTTGCAGGATGTTATTTGTGGATGGTTGGTCAAGTTGGAAAAATAGATGAAATTCTATTTTTAGAATATTGGGCGAAGTATATTTATAGATCTTCGATCTAAAAATAGAAGTGTCGATTATTATTAGCTCTTAATCATAATCCGACAATAAATAGTAAATTATTCTCTTGGAGCACTTAATTTCAGTGCACAGATTTGGCAAATCAGTGGGCTAAAGGAATTACGCAATTCCTAGGGTTTATTGGTGGTTCATGCATGGAGGACTCAATTAGAACTAAAGTGGAAAAGTTATGACAGAGTTGGAAGAGTATTTCATGGAGTTGTTATTCAGTTTAACTCAGTTAATGGAGTTAAACTCAGTTGAGTTAGTTGTATCTATTCTAACTGAATGATACACTAGTGAGAGTGGAGTGAATTAATTAGTTAATTAATTCAAAAATAATAACTCATTAATCAACTGAACAATACAACAGTTAAGTACAGTGCATGGCAGTTCCAGTGGACACCCAGTTGAGAGATAGGTGAAAGGGTAAGATGGACTATCTGTTGTGACTATAGTGATGCATTGATTGCACCACACACACATTGTAATTTCCAATGAGGATTACACATTCAAGGCAAGTGTAATTTTAATTCATTTAGAGCTATTCTTCAGCAGGGATTACGTAATGGAGGCAGGCTAGCAGGTGGCAAGAAATCAGTGATGCATGGATTTGCAGATTTCTTATGATTAGTGTGTGACGATTGATTGTACTGAGAGATTGATGTACTAAGATTTGTATGAGATTGTTACATGATCTCCATGATACATAATATATGATATTTTGGGTTTTCAGCTTCAAGCTTTCCCGTTAAACAACTGTGTTATGTGCGATTTTTTTTATTTTCTTCACATGTGTTTGCAATTAATTTTCTGCAAAAGATTAACAATAGAATGATTATGTATTTTGAAAGAAGTTAAATATTGTGAGATTAGGGCAATCTGGATATATACATGCATATTGTATATAATTTCTACATGGTATCGGAGCAGTGTTAATTCTTGAAGATTGCAATTGTGAAGAATTGTTGAGTTTGTGCTGGTGGACAATTCAAATTTGCTACAGAAAATTCTTGGTGCAGAACTTGAGTATACATTGAAATGTCTTTCAATGGGTTGCGATTGGATTATGCCCTTGATGGGAGCTCGAATTACATATCCTAGAAGGATAGGATGGAGGCAGTGCTGGAGGATAATGGACTGAAGGATTTCATCGATAGGGATGTTCCTAAGTCGGGATCTAGCGATGCTGCATTACTTGACGCATGGAAAAAGAAGATAGCAAAGAAAAGAGGAATTCTATTGGAAGGTGTGAAGGACCATATTGTGTCCAACCTTCACGGGAAATCCACTCCATTTTTAATGTGGAAGGCTTTGACATATTTGTTCCAAAGAAGCAGCGACCAGAGGAATTTGGCGCTGAAAGACAAGCTCAAAAAAATAAAAATGGAGAAGGGCGACAGTATTCCAAAATATCTCATGAATTTTTTCCACTGTAGGGATGAGCTGGGAGGTCTGGGGATTTATGTTTATGATGAAGACTTGGTGAGCTTGGCTCTCCTTGGGCTTCAGAAGATTTGGCATAGCTACAAAGACTTTGTCAATGGACGGGACAAACTACCGGGATGGGAGTGACTTTGGTTGGATCTTGTGCAAGAGGAGATAAGGCGGGGTACCAGGGATGGCTCTTCATCTACGAATGAAGATGAAGAGAATTGTGCTTTGGCTGCCAAAGCAAGGAAAGGGAAGGGGAAGAAATTTCCTTCAAAATATGATACTAAAGGCAAGAAGCAGGATTTGTCCAAAGTGAAGTGTTTTCACTGTCACAAACATGGGCATTTCACCACTAACTACCCACAGAAGAAAAAGAACAAGAAGGTTGATGGAGCTGTAGCTAGAGAGGCCTTAGCCTTGCAATTTGAACTTGATTTCTCTTTGATCACATGCTTGGTTTCAAGCTATATGGGATCAGTGTGGTATCTTTATAGTGGTGTGTCTTTCCATATTACGGGAGACAAGGAGTTGTTTAGTGACTTGGAGGAGAAGGACCTTCAAATGCATATATAGATGGTCGACGATGGTCAATACAGTGTGACCGGCATTGGGACCATTACCTTTGAGAGGGAGTCTGGTAATCCATTCTTGTTGAAGGATGTTATGCATGTTCCAGGTCTGAAGAAGAACTTGGTCTCGATCGCAATCTTGGAAGACAAAGGTTATGATGTTGTTTTCAGTGAGAGAAAAGCCTTCCTTCAACATAATACAATGGGTCAAACCAAGAGGATAGGGATTCAAGTTAATAATATATACAAGCTGGAGGTAGATGGTTGCACTGCAATGGTGGGAAAAGCAGAAGAAGTAGTGAGCTGGGATGAGGGCAAATTATGACACAGGAGATTGGGCCATCTTCACCATGGTGCTTCGAAGATTTTGCAACAGATTTCTATTGTACTTCCCAAGGGTACTCTTGCGCAGTTAGATCAGTGCAAGGGATGTACTATGGGTAAGTTTGTGAAGACCACCTTTCATGAGAAGGAGAACTGTGCTTCGGTGATCCTGGAGAGAATTCACACAGACATGTGTGGACCTTTCTCAGTTGCTTCAACAACAAAAAACATGTATTATGTTATATTTGTTGATGACTATTCTCGTAGATGTTGGATCTTCTTCATGCAGAAGAAGAGAGAAACATTATCAAAGTTTTGTGAGTTTAAAGCATTGGTGGAGAAGGAGTCGGGGAAGCAAGTGAAAGCTCTACGAAGCGATAATGGTGGTGAATACATCTCAGGAGAATTCAAATACTTCCGTAGCAAAGAAGGAATTCTAAGAGAACTCATAGTGCCTCATAACCCATAGCAGAATGGGGTTACGGAGAGGAAGAACAGAACGATCGTGGGTGCTACACAAGCTATGCTTGAGAGGGAGCTAGACTTGCATGTAGTGAAGGAACTTCTTGTTCCGAAAGATGAGCCTCTAGATGTGGATCAGCCACAGGAGGAGATTCATGGAGTGGAGGAGTCCACTCATGCAGAATGAAACATTAGACAAGGCAGAAAGAGTACCACAGAAGCTGAGAGACTGAATCTTGATGTGGCACAGAATGTAGGAGTCCCTACATCACAGCGCAGATAGAGACAGTCACCTGACCGATTTACTGTATACATGGCTCTGATGAGAAAGTGTATCGTGACAGAGCCATATTATTTTGAAGAAGCAGTGCAGAAGCCCACATGGGTAGATGCCATGGTGGAGGATTATGACTCCATTGTCAGAAACAATGCTTGGGAGATTGTTCCAAGTCCGATGGGTAAATCAGTTGTAGGATCAAGATGGATCTACAAGGTAAATCAAGTTGTTGATGGGAGCGTCGAGAAGTATAAGACAAGATTTTTTGCCTGGGGCTTCTCAAAAATCAAAGGGATTGATTATGAAGAAACAATTGCACCTGTCGCATGGTATTCTTCCATAAGGACCATCCTTGCTCTCTTAGCGCAGATGGGTTGGCACATTCATCAGATGTATGTGAAGACTGCGTTCCTTAATGGGATCATTGAAGAAGAGGTGTACATTGAGCAGCCTGATGGATTTGAGATCTTCAACAGCGATTCGCATGTGTGCAGACTCAAAAGAGCGTTGTATGGGCTGAAGCAAGCACCTCGTGCTTGGTACACATGGATCAACAACTATTTCACTGGACTTGGCTTCACCAAGAGTGAGGCGGATGCAAACCTGTACCAAATTTTGGTGGAGGGTAAGCTTTTAATCATTGTTCTTTATGTTGATGATTTAATACTAACAAGTTATGAGCAATTGATATACTCATGCAAGGCAGATCTTGCAAAGGAGTTTGAGATGAAGGATTTGGGCCTCCTTCATTATTTCCTTGGATTGGAAATATGGTAGTGGGAAGGTGAACTATTTGTGTCTCAAGGAAAGTATGCTCGGGAGATACTTGAGAAGTTTCACATGAAAGGTTGCAAGCCTATTGACACTCCTCTTCCAGGAAATTGGAGGAAAGAGGTGCTACATCGGCAGAGGTAGTGGATGTCATTGTTTATCAACAGTTGGTAGGTTCGCTCATGTATTTAGTTAATACAAGACCGGACATATGCTATGCGGTGAACCAGCTTTCACAAGCGATGGTTAAGCCTACTAAGCTATTTTAGAAGGCAGGAAAGCATGTCTTGAGGTATCTTAGGGGCACATCTAAGTATGGCTTATGGTACAGATAGATGGATGAGGTGAAGTTGCATGGCTTCATGGATGCAAATTGAGCAGGAAGCCCAACAGATAGAAAGAGCACATCAAGAGGGATTTTCAGTATCGGATCTACAGCAGTTTCTTGGTACAACAGAAAATAAAGATCTCTGGCACTCATTTCAATGGAATAAGAATACATGGAAACAATTCAAGCTGCATGTGAGGCTATCTGGATGAGGAAGGTCCTGGTTGGTTTGTTCGGTTCACATTTATATCCTACAGTGATACATTGTGATAATCAGAGTTGCATTAAACTCTTGATTAATCCTATGTTTCATGATAGATCTAAACATATTGATATCCAGTATCATCATATCAGATATTGTGTCCAGCGGAAGATCATGTTGCTTCGGTACATTCCTACGAAAGATCAGGATGCAGATATTTTGATGAAGGCGCTCACCAGGAGCAAATTTGAATACCATAGAGGCAGGATCGGGGTGAAGGATAATCCCTATCTTGTTGAGAGGGAGTGTTGAGATTCAAAAATATGATGAGCTTAGTGAAAAGAGTCGCCTTCAGAATAAATAGTAACTTATTCTCTTGGAGCACTTAATTTCAGTGCACAGATTTGGAAAATCAGTGGGCTGAAGGAATTACGCAATTCCTAGGGTTTATTGGTGGTTCATGCATGGAGGACTCAGTTAGAACTGAAGTAGAAAAGTTATGACAGAGTTGGAAGAGTAGTTCATGGAGTTGTCTTTCAGTTTAACTCAGTTAATGGAGTTAAACTCAGTTGAGCTAGTTGTATCTAGTCTAACTGAATGATACACTAGTGAGAGTGGAGTGAATTAATTAGTTAATTAATTCACAAATAATAACTCATTAATCAAATGAACAATACAACAGTTAACTACAGTGCATGGCAGTTCCAGTGTAGAGATAGGTGAAAGGGCAAGATGGACTATGTGTTGTGACTATAGTGATGCATTGATTGCACCACGCACACATTGGAGTTGCCAATTAGGGTTATGTATTCAAGCAAGTGTAATTCGAATTCATTCAGAGCTATTCTTCAGTAGGGATTGCACAGTGGAGGCAAGGTAGCAGGTGGCAAGAAATCGGTGCATGGATTTGTAGATTTCTTCTGATTAGTGTGTGATGATTGATTGTACTGAGAGCTTGATGTACTAAGATTTGTATGAGATTGTTACATGATCTCCATGATACATAATATATGATAATTGGGGTTTTCAGATTCAGGATTTCATGTTAAACAACGGTGTTATGTGCGATTGTTTTTATTTGCTTCACATGTGTTTGCAATTAATTTTATGCAAAAGATTAACAGTGGAATGATTCTATATTTTGCAAGAAGTTAAATATTGTGAGATCAAGGGAATATGGATATATACATGTGTCTTGTATATAACTTCTATGGGACTTGACATGTCACTTGATGTTGTGCTTGAAGTAGATTACGTTGAGGCTCTTTGCGGTGTTCTTGGACTACTACTTTCTTGACTACGCGACATTGTTCTATTATTTGTTGAGGGTGTCACTTGGTGATTGCTTTGTTGAGCTTGAATAGGTGTAGGAGGAGTCACCATTGAGGAATTACTAATTGCAATCAATTCCTCTTTGTCTTCTTGGGGTATACATGTTTTCACATTAATTGTCTTCTCTAAACTTCCACCCCATGCTTCCTCTTATATGAACTGCACATCTTTGTTTATTATGGCCTTCTTGGTTAATGGGTTGTAGAGCTTTTATTCCTTGGTTTCATCACTATATCCAACAAATATTAATTTCTTTCCCTTGTTGTCCAACTTCTTCCTTAATTCATCTAGGACATGTGCATAAGCCACACATCCAAACACTCTCATATGAGTGACACTATGCTTTCTTCCACTCCATACCTCTTTAGGAACCATATTCTTAACACTTTTGGTTGGACACCTGTTAATGATATATGTTACGCAAGCGACAATTTTAGCACAATAGTCATTTGGAAAATGTTTTTCCTTCAACATACTCCTTGCCATTTCCATAAGGTCCTATTTTTCCTCTCCATGACACCATTTTACTGAGGTGTATACCTTGTTGTAAATTGGTTGTGAATTCCATGCTCCCTACAAAAATGTAGAAAGTCATTTGAGACGTATTTTCCACCTCTGTTAGTCATAAATTTTTTGATTTAGTGTCCACTTTAATTGTCAACAAGAGCTTTGTATTGGCAGAATCACTCAAACACTTGACATTTCTTCCTTAAGAAGCAGACCCATGTCTTCCTTGTATAATCATATATGAAATTCAAAAAATAATAGGTTCCACCAATTGATGGTGTCTTCATTGGATCACATAAGTCTGAATGGACAATCTCAATGGGTGCCTTTTCCCTTATTGACTTTCCTGTTGGGAATGTCTCTCTATGTTTTTACCCAAGATGCATCCTTCACATAATCTATCAATTTTTTTCTATTTGTGGCAATCTCTTCACCATGTCTTTATTATACAACAAATTCAAGCCTCCAAAATTGAGATGACCAAATCTCAAATTCCATGACCAGTTTTCATCTTTGAACTGTTCTTGAAAGTTTACTTGTCTGGCAACTGCAACATTTCCTTCATCCTCTTCTAAATTCATTGAAAGTTGTTCTTGTGAACCTTCTTCCTTCAAATCTGGTTTTATCTTTAGTGGAAACATTATTTTTCTTATCATCTGAAATTTTGCAATCAGTTGTTTTCTTGGAGACTTATCCAAAATTGTGCACTCTCCATTGTTGAAAAAGATAGTGTATCTCTTTTGCATGATTTGTCCAATGCTTCAAACCAGGGAAAAAACGTACATATGAAATGTACTTCTTCTCCCCCTTCTTTGTTAGAATGTTAACTGTTCATTTTCCCATGATAGATACTTTGTTATCAGTCCTAATGTCACTTCATATTTCACACTTTCACCTAGATTGTTAAACATTTCTATGTTCCTTATCGTGTGATTGTTGCACCCTGACTCTATAAACCATATGTCATCCTTTTTTTTTCCTTGTGCTACATACATTACAAGGTAGAAAAATACTATCTTGGTTCTAATTTTCCTTTCTGAAATTTTCACTCGGTTTGTTACCTATATCATATTGCTTATTTCTACATTCATTTGCATAATGACCATACTTCTTACGATAATGACATTGAACTTGAGATTTATCATACCTCTGACCTTGTGCTTGATTTTGGCTTGGGCCTTGACTTGGATTTTTACTTTTTCCCCTTCCACTTGAGCTTGACGGGCTACCTCTTCCACCTCTATGTGGGGTTCTTCCTCTTCCTCTATAATTTGATCCTCCTCTGCCTCTACCTTGACCAAATGAAAATTGTGCCTTGAAGGCATGCTCCATTGAGGAGTTTTTTGTTGTATTCCATCTATGTTCATGAGAAATCAGTGATTCATGAAGCTCATCCACTCAAAATTGTGAGAGATCCTTTGTCTCTTCTATGGCCACAACAATGTCATTAAACGTTGCTGGTAGACTTCCAAAAAATTTCTCACTTATTGATCTCCTTTCCTCAAGTGTCTCGCCTGAGACCTGATTTGAGTAACCAGTACAATAACTTTTGTAAAGAATGAGTCTACATTCTGAGAATATTTCAGACAAATTTTCTCAAAGTATCTCCTAAGCATTTGTAGTTTTATTGTCTTCACTTTTTCCATGCCTTGGTTGGTTATCTGGAGGGTATCCTGTTCTTTATTCGACTTTGTTGTTGTTGCAGTCCTTGGTAAAATACCTTCATGAATTGTTTGAAAATTGTAAAAGAGGCATTTTGAATCCTTCTTCTTATTGTCCCTCAACAAATCATTTTCTGCTTGTGACAAGGCATTGTATGTTGTTGCATCTGCTAGTTCTTGGAACCCATTCTCCACCAATTCCAAAATATCTTGAGAAGAAAACAAAGCCGTCATCGTTATAGCCCAATAGTCATAATTTTTTCCATTAAACGGAGGTATTGATGATTATTCAAGCTTGTGTTTGATGCTTCCATTTCTGACTGTAAAAAAAACTTTCTAAAAACTTTCTCCATATACCTTCTCTGATACCACGTGAAATATTACGTAGAGAAGTCTCCTCAAGTCTCCTCAAGACAAAAATCCCATGATTAATTCACACAATTGACTTAGGTGGCAAAATAGATCTAAAAATTCAGGCAATTTATACTTTCTCACACAATTGACTTCTCTGACAAAACAAAGCTAAAAATTCAATTGACTTTGGTGAGAAAACAAAGCTAAAAATTCAAGCAATTTATACTTTCTCTGATATCCCCTGAAAGATTAGGCAAAGGAGTCTATATTAGGCAAGGGAGTCTCCTCAAGAGAATGGTAGTGAAGATTAATTCACACAATTGACTTGACAAAATAGAGCTAAAAATTCAAGCAAATTTGCCCACACCAAAACACAGTAACACAATAAAAACCTTTTGATTATAATTTAGAATACATGAAATGCATTCATATGGAAATTGGGGTTCCTTCATTAAGTAAAAACAAAAATTCTTGCTAAAATTTACACTGCACTAGCTGTTGGGCAGTAACAAACAGTAAAACCTAGTAACAAACTTGTAAAACCTAGTAACAAACTTGTAAAACCTAATAACTATTAACTTTGCTCCAGAATTTTCTCACTTTGACCTCTTACATCCTCCACTAAAAACAAAAGGCTTTCTACTTACTTGTATATTCAAACATACATTTTAAAACGTTAGTTAGTTGCTCGGCAGTAACAAACTGTAAAAGCTAATAAGTGTTACCTTTGCTCCACAATTTTCTCACTTTGACCTCTTACATGCTCCACTAAAAACAAAATGCTTTCTACTTACTTGTATATTCAAACACACATTTTAAAACATTAATTAATGACAAGTCAAGGTATTAAAACATAATATAGACCCTTGTACAAAAAATAGTTCTAGCATGCACATGTAATTGAATACAAATAAAATTCTGACCATACATTTTTACCAAACCTGCATCAAATTCCCATTTGATCCTAATTACTTGATGTGTTGCGGATTGATATTTTGTACTCCAACTTATAATTTTATTTAATTCATGTCCTTCAGCCTGCAAACAAAATCTTCTTTGATTTGTTGTTGTAATTTCAGAAGATGATTTTTGTCAATATCATAATTGAGATGGTTGGGATTAATTTGCAACAACTAGATTCATGGAAGCATTAATTCTCACCAGGATACTCCCCCTAATTGGAATTGGAAAACAATAAACCCATTAGAAGACAATGAGGAAATGAAGCTAGAATTTGAAGGGTTTCAAGGGCTAATTCACTTCCTTTCTTGGTATCCAATAAACCCCAAATAGAAGACTGTGCGGAAAATCTGACACAATGGAGCTAGAATTTGAAAGGTTTCAACAGTTAATTCACTTCGTGGTATTCTTTGTCCATGAGTTAATCAACCTTAAATATTGAATCCTCCTTAACCTTTTAGCAACTAACATAACTTGAATGATAAAATAAGTGGGAAAATGAAAGGTTCCACTATTTACCATGAAAGTTGTCCACGAATCATTTCAGATCTTTATCGCTTACATGACTGGAAGGTGAAAAGCAATGAAGGTAATGGATCAGATGAAGAGAACAAAGAAGGTTTGCCAAAGACAAATAGATAATACTCCATCGTCGTGCCACTAGTCCAGCATGGACCGACCTATCATTATTTTTGGCCACATACGCCTTTTAATTTGTTGTTAGCCACATCTGAACCAATGTGTTCATGCAACTATAGAATTTCTTTAATAAAGCCAAATATATTTTATTCAACGACTTTAAGTATGTGAATAATAATAAGGTTAGGAATAGTAAGTAGCGCAAGACAAAACCTATGAAAGCTCGGCCCAAAACGGGATGCATGATTTCAGCAACAACCGGTGTTCTTTTGGTCATTATTTCCTATGCAACTACATCCGTAAAGTGGATATGAACTCCGAGAGAAAAGTGGGTATCAATTCCGAGATAAAAGTGGCCAATGCAGCTATTCAACATTTCTTTATGATCAATTACCAATCTGTATTTCCTCACTTAAAAACTAAACAAAAATAAAATGAAATAAATTGATTGTGAATATTTTGGTATTTGGCGGGCATTTCTTGCTTTAATCCGACGGCGGACATTTTCTGCCTGGGCGCATTAATGGGCCTATGGCCGCTGAAATAAAACTCGCCATGTACGAAGCATACATCTATTTATTATTGTTTTTTTTGTTGCACGTGGACTGGGTCAATAGCCTTCGATTATTGCTTCAATGCAAGTTAATATACAAACTTTTATTGGCCAGCTATGTCGTCTGCAACGCTAACTTGTTATATCTGGCCCCTCATCGTTTTAGTTTGTTTAGGCTGTGCCTATCGACAAATCTAAAGACTTTTAAAGTTTAGATGACATGTATCTATTTTTTTATAGTTTTATATGGCCATGTGTCTCCTTTTCAATCAATTGCTTAACTTTGTTTCTTTGTCCTATCTGTGCTTGCTATGAGAATGATCATGGTGTATCTTTAATTATGTGGCTTTGTGGCCACTTCTTTGCTTTTCTCCCTTCCAGATTTGGTGGCTCACACCGCTCTCATTTCGTTGAGAATCTATCAAAGAACGCAGAATATCACTATCTTTTCAAATATGTGGTTATTTGTTTATTTATTTATTTATTTTTATGTTATGTTATGTTAGATTATGATATTTTATTAAAAAGTAATACTATACTATTTGGGTTTATATTGGGAATTGGAGATATATATTGAAGAAAAAATAATATAATATATTTAGAGATATATAGGAGTAAATGATTTTTATATTGATAGATATGAAAAATAGAGTTCAAATTTAATGAAAAAATATAAAAGCGTATAGAAAATGTTAATGAAAAAATGAATATGTATAATATTTAGTGAAAATAAGAGTGTTTTTTAATTGTGAATGTGTATCCGGTTTTTATTGTTTGGGGGTTAAATAATGTGATTTTTAGAAATATTTTCCAATATATAGTTAAATTAAGTGTTTGTGTAGTATCTCATGACCTCACCTAATGTCAGAATATAGATCTAAATATCACCATGCTGCAACTTTTCCAAATTTTTTTGGATGAGAGGGCCAATTGCAAAGTGTATGGTTATTTTGATTATAGACTTCAAGAATATTTTAGAATTTAAAAGAGAAGTTAAGTTAAACCATTAATTTAGTTCCTATTTAATTTCAAAATATTTTGAAATTTAAAATTAAATTAAATTTAACTAATTTTAATTAATATATGATGAAGATTTGAAAATCTATAATGTTGCTACATTTATATTAACAATTCTTAATTATTTCATCGTGCTAATAATTATACTCCCAGTTTGTGATGAAGCAAGTGGGAAGCCATTTCTTTGGGTGGTTAGCCTCCCAGTTTGTGATGAGAACAATCTGACCCTGGATGCCTTTTACAGGCGCACAGAGCAGCAAGGCCGCATAGTAAGCGGATGGACGGATCAATTAGCCATTCTTTCTCATCCTTCTGTTGGGGCTTTGATTACCCATTGTGGTTGGAACTCTGTGCTTGAAGCCATCTCAATTGGCGTTCCTCTCATCTGTTGGCCACTGTTCGCAGAACAGCACTTCAACGCGCGACTGATCGTGGACGAACTAAAAGTTGGAATTGAAGTAGTGAAGTGTGAGGAGTATGAAATGGGTACAAGGGACGAAATAGAGATCATGTTTACAGTTGTTAAACTTTAGTATTTTGAGTGCTCTAAGGGTTTTTGGTAGTGCTGAATCCATTTCCACTATCAAAAATGGATTCCAAACACTCCAACTACCTGATTTCTTGAATTTTAGTTGTCTAGATTTTGACAAAAAACTGGTCCAGACTATTTCATTGACTGGGTAGACAACTCCGTTGAATACATTCGCAAAGAATAATAATAACAGTAAATTAGAGACAAGTGACTGTAAAGATTTGAGTTTCATCGAGTATCTCTAGGCAACTAATATTCTATATGACCATATTTAATGCGGTGGGGCTGTATGCCCACCGTTACAGTATTAGACTTAAATTAAATTCTAACCAATATTCTATACGACCATTAATGGGGCTGGACTGGGCCGGTATGCCCATGGTTATATTTAAATTAAATTACTGTTTAAATTTAATTTTTTATTTAATTTTTTATACTATTTTTAATGGTGCAGGGTTGAATGTTTATTTTTAGATTTAAATTAAATTAGCATAATCATATTATTGATATACATTATATAAAATAGATTTATTATAATAAATTAACAACCATATTCATTAATGTGGTTAGGCTATATCTACCACTCACCACATGTATTATAAACCAAAATAATCATTATATATTTATGAATATAATTACCAATATATTTTATATGTGATAAAAATCTTTCTGTGAAAATCACATCAAAATAGATTTGGTCGACGCGTTTCGAACCAGCCAGTGTGGTTCATCATCAGGACAAGATGGAAAATTTGATCAATAAATCCCTTTAAATAGATCTTAAAACTCCAACTAGCCATTTGTAAAATAACGACTAGTTCGATTCAAATCAATAATTTATTTATTAGGAAAGAATAAATCCCATGATTAATGTTTAAAATTATTTATATTTATTTTTAATAATAATAATTATTAATATAATATAATTTTGAAGAATAAATAACTATTTAATATTTATTTATTTATTTATTTATTTTATAATATTTTTTTTAAATTAAATGTTAAAATAATTAAATACTATTTATAGTTTAAAAAAATTTATTTTATTTCTAAAAAATATATGTTAGTGGATCAAAACCCAAAACATCAGTTATCTTAAATTATAAATAATTTTATTTAACGTTAAAAAAATTAAAAAAAAAAAAATAATAATAATAATAATAATAAATAAAAATTAAAAATTAAAAAATAAGAAATAAATAATGATAATAGAAATTTTAAAAAAAATGAATATTCAATTAAAAAAATAATAATGATAATAATAAAATAAAATAAGTAAAAATAAAATAAATAAATAGATAAAAATAAAAATAAAAACGAAGAAAATGAAAAATATAAAAAACAACGAATAAAAATAAAATAAAAATAAAATAAATAAATAAATAAATAATAATAATAATAATAATAATGATATATATATATATATATATATATATATATATATATATATATATATATATATATATATATATATATATATTTATTTATTTATTTTTATTTATTTATTTTTATTTTTATTTTTATTTTTTTTAATTTATTGGGAATGAAGGGCCGGAATCCAGCATCTGCTGACACTCCATCCATCATCCCTGTTGAGGTTAACATGCCTCTTTTCGATTTCCAGGGCTTCTCTCAACTTGCGGTGGTAGAAATGGTCAATTTTCGCAATAACTTCAACATCTTCAATGCAAATGTGATGATTTGTCTTCTCTGCATGCTCTCCTAGGGCAGAGGAACGTGATCTATTATGCTTAAGGTCAGCGACATGTTCCTGAATTCTTTGACTAACTGATCGACCAATTTCACCAATGTAAGGGGTCCCACAGGAGCATGGAATCAAGTAAACACCCTTACCATCTTTCGGGAAAATTGGGTCCTTAACCGATCTAAGTGAACTCCGAATGGTGCGGGAAGGCTTAAAGGTTGAGGACACATTATGTTTTTTTAGAATCCTGGCAATTATTATTTATTTATTTATTTAATTTATTTAGTTTTTATTTTATTTTATTTTCTTTTTATTTCTTATTTTTTATTTTTTATTTTTTATTTTTATTTATTTATTTATTTATTTATTTATTTATTTACTATTATTATTATTATTATTATTATTATTATTTAACGTTAAATAAAATTATTTATAATTTAAGGTAATTGATGTTTTGGGTTTTGATTCACTAACATATATTTTTTAGAAATAAAATAAAAAATTTTAAACTATAAATAGTATTTAATTATTTTAACATTTAATTTAAAAAAAAAGGAATAAATAAATATTATAAAAAAAATAAAAAAAATGAATATTAAATAGTTATTTATTCTTCAAAATTATATTAGATTAATAATTATTATTATTAAAAATAAATATAAATAATTTTAAACATTAATCATGGGATTTATTCTTTCCTAATAAATAAACTATTGATTTGATTCGAACTAGCCATTATTTTACAAACAGCTAGTTGGAGTTTTAAGATCTATTTAAAGGGGTTTATTGATCAGATTTTCCATCTTGTCCTGATGATGAACCACATTGGCTGGTTCGAAACGCGTCGACCAAATCTATTTTGATGTGATTTTCACGGAAAGATTTTTATCATATTTTATGGATCACAGAAGAAAAATTCCTAATAATATATTTTATACATCTACTTATAATATATTAATAATATTAATTATATGCATGTTATATATTAAATTAAAATATGTTTATATATAATAAATTAAAATATATATATTATTTTTTCAATACAATAGTTATAAGTCAAAGTATACTAAAATTCAAATATAACATAATAATAGTATTTTATTACTATTTATAATAAGTATATATCTCTTACCAAAATTTTATGGGATTATTAATATTATAAGCCAAAATAATTAATAAACCCAAGGGTCTAATTTTATAAACCCAAGGAATTGGAGAACCTAAGGAAAAAATATTAAAAACCTATGAGATCAAGAACCCAAGGGATCCATATTAAAAAGAGAAGAGATTTTAAATACAAATGAATGATAAACTCACATGATTATTAATATTATATTAATATTATGAATCGAAGAAAACAATCAACTTTAGGGATTGTTAATAATATTAACCTAATGAATTAATAAAATGAAGGATCAATAAACCCAATGGATTGATATTAAAAACCCCAAAAAATAATAAACCCAAGGGATTAATACTAAGAAACCAAGGGTTTATAAACCTAACTAAACAATATTAAACATAAGATATTAATATTATAAACTTTTATGCATAAAAAATCATTAAGTATAAAACCCTTAGATAAATACTATAAACCATGAAAACAACATTAATATTTTAAACTCAGGGGATTAAAAAACAGAAGGCATTAAATGTTAAACCAAAGGAATTATTAATTTCATAAAGTTAAGGAATAAATAAACCGAAGCTTTTAATATTATAAACCCAAGAAATTAGTAAATCTAAGGGAAAAATATTATAAACCCAAGAGATCAATATTAACATTCTAAACTAAGAAATTAATAAACCTTAAGAATTAATATTTTAAAGTGAAGAGATTGATAAACCCTAACAATTAATATTTTAAACTCAAAACCCTAAGAAATTAATAAACCTTAACATTTTACACTCAAGGGATTTAAAAATTCAAGGAATTATTAATATTATAAACCAAAAGAACTAATAAACCCAAGGAATTAGTGAAAGAAAATATTAAAAAATTAAGGGATCAATAAGGCTAAGAGATCAATAGTAAAAACATAAGAGATTAATAAATCCTACAAATTAATATCTTAAACCAATGGATTGATAAAATAACATAATTATTAATATTATAAACCCAAAAGAATAATATTAAACCTAAGAAATTAATATTATAAACCTAAAGTATATAAAAACCCTTAGATAAATACTATAAACAATAAAATAAACGTGGTTGACCATGCTTGATTTAAACATGGAGACAATTGTTGTCACAATTAGAAAATTCAAGGAATTAATAAGCCGTGTGAATTAATGTTCGAAACTTAAAAACATAAGAAAAACCCTTAGATAAATACTATAAACTGTAAAATAAACGTGGTTGACCATGCTTGATTTAAACATGGAGAAAATTGTTGTCACAATTATAAAACTTGAGGGATTAATAAACCCTGTGAATTAATATTTGAAACTCAAATACATAAGAAATTAATAAACGTTAAGAATAAATATTTTAAACTCAATATATTAATAAACCCAAGGGATTATTAATATTATAAACCAAAAGAATTAATAAAACCAAGGGTTTAATATTATAAATCAAAGGAATTAGTGAACCCAATGGATAAATATTAAAAACCTAAGGGATCAATAAGGCCAATGGAATAATATTAAAAATAGAAGAAATTAATAAACTCTAAGAATTAATATTGCACACTCAAAAACCTAGGAAATTAATAAACCATAAGAATCAATATTTTAAACTCAAGCTACTATTATTATAAACCCAAGGGATTATTAATATTATAAACCAAAAGAACTAATAAACCTCATGGTTAAATATTATAAACCAAAGGAATAAGTGAACCCAAGGGATAAATATTAAAAACCTAAGAAATCAATAAAGCCAAGGGGTCAATATTAAAAACACAAGAGATCAATAAACCCTAAGAATAAAGATTTTAAACTCAAAAACCTAAGAAATTAATAAACCGTAATAATTAATATTTTAAATTCAAAAGAATATTAATATTATAAACCAAAAGAAGTAATAAACCCAAGGGTTTAATATTATAAACCAAAGGACTTGGTGAACCCAAAGGAGAAATATTAATATGATAAACCAATAAACTTAAGAATTAATATTTTAAACTTAAGAAATGAATAAACCTGAAGAATTAATATTTTAAACTCAAGAGATTAATAAACCCAAGGAGTTATTAATATTATAAACCAAAAGAACTAATAAAATATTACAAACCAAAGGAATTGGTGAACCCAAGGTATAAATATTAAAGACCTAAGGGATCAATAAGACCAAGGGATCAATATTAAAAACAAAAGAGGTTAGTAAATTATTAAACCCTAAGAATTAATATTTTTAACTCAAGAGATTTTAAAACCCAAGGGATTATTAATATTATAAACCAAAAGAACTAATAAACCCAAGGGTTTTATATTATAAACCCAAGGAATTGGTGAACCCCAGGGATAAATATTTAAAACCTAAGGGATAAATAAGGTGAAGGGATCAATATTAAAAACACAAGAGATTAATAAAGCCTACAAATTAATATCTTAAACACAAAAGATTGCTAAACACACATGATTATTAACATTATAAACTCAAGTGAATACTATTAAATCTAAGAGATTAATATTATAAACCTCAAGTATATAAGAACCTTTAGATAAATACTATAAACCATAAATTAAACATGGTTTTGCATTCTTGATTTAAATATTGAGACGATTGTTATCACAATGTGACGTTGGGCAAAGAATGACCACGGTTGGTCATTGTTGATTTTCATATTGAGAAAATAGTTATCACAATATGACATTCGACTATGGAAGGCCTCAATCGACTACGACTAATGTTGATTAAAAATAGTGGCCCATGGTTGATTTTCTTAATGAGACAATGTTTTTCATAATGTAACATTGGACCATGCATTAATATTAATGTGGACGACTAATATTTAACGCCTAATATTACCAACCCAAAGAATTAAAAACTCAAGGGATTAATAAACCCTAAGAATTAATATTTTAAACTAAAAAACCTAAGAAATTAGTAAAACCTAAGGATTAACAATTTAAACTCAAGAAATTAATAAACCGAAGGGATTATTAATATTATAAACAAAAATAAGTAATAAATCTAAGCGTTTAATATTATAAACCAAATGAAATGGTGAACCCAAGTAGTAAGTATTAAAAACCTAAGGGATTAATAAGGCGTAGGGATTAATATTAAAAACACAAGAAATTAATAAACCCTAAGAATTAATATTTTAAATTCAAAAAAATAAGAAATTAATAAACCATAAGAATCAATGTTTTAAACTCAAGAGATTAATAAACCCAAGAGATTATTAATATTATAAACCAAAATAACTAATAAACCCAAAGGTTTAATATTATAAACTAATGAAATCGGGGAACCCAAGAGATAAATATTAAAAAACTAAGGGATCAATAAGGCCAAGGGATCATTATTAAAAACACAAGAGATGAATAAATCCTAAGAATAAATATTTTAAACTCAAAAATATAAGAAATTAATAAACACTAATGATGAATATTTTAAGTTCAAGAGATTAATAAACCCAATATATTATTCATATTATAAACCAAAATAAGTAATAAACCCAAGGGTATAATATTATAAGCCAAATGAATTGGTGAACCCCACGGATAAATATTGATATTATAAATGAAGAAATTAATAGACCCTAAGAATTTATATTTTAAACTCAAGAGATTAATAAACCCTAAGAATTTATATTTTAGACTCGAGAGATTAATAAACCCTAAGAATTAATATTTTAAACTCAAGAGATTAATACACCCAAGGGGTTATTAATATTATAAACCAAAAGAACTAATAAACCTAAGGGTTTAATATTATAATCCAAAGGAATTGGTGAACCCAAGGGATAAATATTAAAGACATAAGGGATCAGTAAGGCCAAGGGATCAATATTAAAAACACAAGATATTATTAAACCCTAAGAATCAATATTTTTAACTCAATATATTTTAAAACCCAAGGGATTATTAATATTATAAACCAAAAGAACTAATAAAACCAAGGGCTTAATATTAAAAGCCCAAGGGATAAATATTAAAAACCTAAGGGATCAATAAGGCGAATGGATCAATATTAAAAACACGAGATTAATAGAGCCTACAAATTAATATCTTAAACACAAAGGATTGATAAACCCACATGATTATTAATATAATAAACTCAAGGGAGTAATATTAAACTTAAGAGATTTATATTATAAACCTCAAGTATATAAAAACCTTTAGATAAATACTACAAACTGTAAAATAAACATGATTGAGCATGCTTGATTTAAACATTGAGACAATTGTTGTCAGAATGTGACGTTGGACGAAAAATGACCATGGTTGGCCATGGTTGATTTTCATATTGAGAAAATATTTGTCACAATGTTACATTCGACCATTGAAGACCTTGATCGACTATGAATAATGATGATTAACAATGGTCACCCAAGGTTGATTTTCATATTGAGAGAATTTTTTTCATAATGTGACATTGGACCATGCATCAATATTAAAGTGTACGACTAATATTTAACGCCTAATATTACCAACCCAAAAAAATAAAAAACTCAAGAGATTAATAACCCTAAGATTTAATACTTTAAACTCAAAAACCCAAGAAATTAATAAACGCTAACAATTAATAATTTATGCTCAATAGATTAATAAACTGAAGGATTATTAATATTATAAACCAAAATAACTAATAAACCCAAGGGTTTAATATTATAAGCCAAAGGAAATGGTGAACCCAAGGGATAAATATTAAAAACCTAAGGGATCAATAAGGCCAAGGGATTAATATTAAAAACAAAAGATATTAATAAACCCTAAGGATTAATATTTTAAACTCAAAAACCTAAGAAATTAATAAACAATAAGAATAAATATTTTAAACTCAAGATATTAATAAAGCTAAGGGATTATTAATATTATAAACCAAAAGAACTAATAAACCCAAGGGTTTAATACTATAAACCAAAGGAACAGGTGACAGAAAGAGATAAATATTAAAAACCTAAGGGATCAATAAGGCCAAGAGATCAATATTAAAAACACAAGATATTAATAAACCATAAGAATAAATATTTTAAACTCAAAAACCTAAAAAATTAATACTCTAATAATTAATATTTTAAATTCAAGAGATTAATAAACCCAAGGGATTATTAATATTATAAATCAAAAGAAGTAATAAAACCAAAGGTATAATATTATAAACCAAAGGAATTGTTGAACCTAAGGGATAAACAATAATATTAACATTAAATTTATATTCAATTTCACCATTATTGCAACCAAAGAAATAACATGGAAAGTAACATATATTTTTTGTTATCTTTACATCAAAAAATTACACTACAAAAATGGACTTGAAACACTAAATCAAAAGTCATTTATCAAATAACCTCTTCCAAAACACAACCAGACCGGCGACAAAAGGAACAGCAATTCAAATCAACGGGATAATGATCATGATACTTCACGTTTTCCAACCAATCCCTTGTTTTCCTCCCAGCCTCCCTCATGTGCACATGCAACAAGTATTTTACATTCGTTTTCATTTCATGTAGCACACGAAGATTCTCATCAATAAATGTAGGATGGAAGCCATGTTCTCTATCGAACTTGTTCTGAAGATATGAAAGAGAACTTACTTATCACTCTAGAAATTTTTGCACCGCTTGATTATAATAGATGTCGTCATTATTATCCATATCTTCATTTGAAAGGAAAAATGACAAAATCAAAATTAATACACACACACACACATATACATAACATAACACCCAATTTTTATTATTGTTAGAAAACTTTATCTTAAAAAATTAATGCTATAAAATAACCTAACACTACATGAACCAATTGAAATAAAAATTTCTACAAATATAAACCTCATTGTCGATACATATTGTACACATGAAATGAGCTATATGATCCTTATTACAATAGTCCACAAGAATTCACAATTTTGTAAAATTTATGTTTAAAATCAAATATCAATAATGTTAGTAATTCTATATTTGTATTTAAATTAATGTTAATTTATATATTTATTTTATTTTAATATTAATATCAAATATAAATATGTTGTCATTGAACCAAAATAAACCTAATTTTCAATCAAAATATTTACATCGATGTTTAATGTTGATATTCATATTAATATATAGACACAACATTTGTTTAATATTAATATATAACATCATTAACATTAATTAATAGACATACTAATTAACAATATTAATATTGGTAATTTTCGGTATGGTGGTGAAAACTTTCATTACTGTTGGATATCATTGGAAATAATAATATTAATATCATTTAGCCCGTAGTTTTGTAATTCATGATACAATATGAATTCACAATATTAATATCAATATGAACAAATTATTAAATTGATTTTTAATAGTTGTCTCGTATAACTCGGTGTTTATGTTTGAATGGTTCATTGTAAAAAGAAAAGAACAATAGCCACTAAAAAGAATAAGTAAATTGCAGAACATGAAAAACAATGTAAACAACTTTCTCAAATATTACTATGAATATGATGAATGAAAAACTATGTAAAAAACTTTCTCAAATATTACTATGAACATGATGAATGTATTCGTCTCGTTAATATATCAAAATCAATATTTTATAAAAAGTAAATAAAGAGGACAATAAAAGTAATTCAAAAAACACTCTATAAATAGGTCACAATATTATTAGTTGCATGTCATAGGGATATGGACTTCATTATTGATTTTTAAGGATGTTGTATATGTGTGAATGGTTCGTTATAAACAAAAGAACAATAATGACTTAAAAAAAGGAAGGAATTGAAGAACATGAGAAATGATGTAACAAATTTCTCATATATTACATTGAATATGATGAATGTATTCATTTCATTAATATATGGAAATCATTTTTATACTAAATGTAAATAAAGAGGACAATAAAAGAAATTAAAAAACATTCTATAAATATGTCACAATATTATTAGTGGCATGTCATAGTGATATGGAATTCAATCTTGAATTTTAATGATTGGCTCATATAAGTGATTGTTTTTTATCACTGAATGGTTGATTGTAAACAAAAGAACAATAACCACTTAAAAACAGAAGTAAATTGAACAACATGAAAAACGATGTAAATAACTTTCTGAAATATTTCTTTTTATAAGTTTGGTATTACCTTTCATTTTTCACATTTTTCACATTTTTTTTTTACTCAATCTTCATAAACATGTCCAGATACATCACCTCGATCGGGGAAGGGAATTGAACCTGTGATGAGTATTATAACAGCCTGCCTCATCACCATTTAACCAAGACCCCGCAAACAACAACTTTATGAAATATTACTATGAATATGATGAATGTATTCATCTCATTAATATATGAAAATCATTATTATATTAAAAGTAAATAAATAGGAAAATAAAATAAATTTAAAAAACATTCTATAAATAGCTAAAAGTATTAATAGTTTCATTTCATAGCAATATGGACTTCAATCACTCCTCTTATTTCTTCCTAATTGTAACATATGCACTATATTTCATCATGGCATAACGTTGAAAAGAGAAAGGAAGTGCAATGCATAAACCATCTATTGATTTCACACTTGATATGGTTGTGAAGGTTAGGCCTTGCTGCTCTTTATTCCCGATATCAATTGATGCTCATTCTAAAGTCAAGCCGTGTGATTTGTGGATTATAAGAGCCCATGCCATCTTTAAAGAAATTTGTTTTCAATTTCCTCTTATCACTGGTGTGATAGGTACAATGTTTGGATTTATTGCATCAAATGGAACACCAACATACTAATAAAAAACAACAGTTCTGAACATTGGAAGCTGAGGTGGCTTAGAGGCATGCATATAAAATATATCATTCACATAACCAACTGCACCATTCACCAAACCAGCTTCGACCCACAAATTACATGTCAACATAACACGTTGACCATGATAGAACAAAAATTCACGGTCCAATTGATCATCATCAGCACCACTGATTCCTGAACGCCTTGAATTCTCAACGATACATCGTGCAATTGGAGAATTTAATGATTTTAACATATGCCTATTCTGGAAGGACACTAAATTATTTGTTGGAAACATGTGAACTGCTACATTAAATAAATCCCTTTCTCTAGGATGCAACCTCATATCAGCCTGCGACATAAGAAACTCCCAATCCCCAAGAACAGGTTCTGAACTTCTTATGTTATTAAGGACTCTACGAAAACAATATTGTTTCTCGTTATTCCTTTGTTAGTAAAATATTGTGTCAAGAGTGATAAAAATGTTAATCTTTTTCCACAATACTTTCCTTGTTGTATTACCTGCATACAAAGGATTATCTCTCACAGGGGGTAGTTGGCCAAGGTCACCCACAAGGATGATGGATCTTCCAGGAAAAGGAAAATTATTTTTCTGAGGAAATTTTTCTCGTAGTCGAGCATCTATTTGCATGAATAACCTTGATCCTAGAAAGAATTTTTCATCAATAAATATAGATCGAATATGCCTCATTTCTTCTTGGAATACTGCTAGTGATTTCCCATGTAGTGGTTTCATATCTTTAATTGGAATTTTTAGAGCCGAGTGGATTGTTTTTGCATGTATATTAAAAGTATCTATTCATGTTGGGGAAAGAAGAAGCAAAGGACATCTTCCATTACTTAAAAAATTAGAAAGAGCTTCAAAAATACAATGGATAAGGAAATACTTTCCAGTGCCTATGGTGCCTCGAACAATCATAAGAAGTTCTTCACAAATCTCATATTCAGCAAAATTCCTTAAAACAATTTCAAAAGCAAGTCGTTGTTTTTTTGCCAATGAATCTGGAGATGCAAATGTTCTATTTGAAAGGTCAATAATATCACCCCTTGACTGTCAATTCCTTATAAAATTAATAACTTCTTCAGCCACATCATCAGAAATAGTTATACTTCTCCAATCAAAGGATATATCAAAATCCCTTTGACCAAGGGTGTGAAGATCAGAAACATTCACATTATTTGGTGGAACCAAGTGAGAGAAAAGATGCCATTCTTTAAAATCATATTCAAGATTCATTTTTTGGTTAGCGAAATCACCATTTTCTTCATCTTCAATATTGTCGAAAATTGATGGATTTCGATCAACATGCCATGCTTGATATCGGAAATTCCTCCTATTTTCAATAATAACTTTAGTTGAAAGCCCAATTTCCACATAAATGTCACAAAATGGCATCTACAAGAGCAACTATGTCCAAAAAAAGTTTCAAACTCATTTGAACCCTCACTAGGCATAGAATAAAACCATGGGAAAACCTGAACAATAGCATGAACATCTCTAGGCTTCTAGGGATCTTGTTTACGCTTGCTATCAAATATACAAGATATTTTTGTTTCTATCAAAGATAGATGTCTACAGAAAAAATATCTCTTCTAATAATGTTGAAAAAAAGTATTATGAGATGAACAATGCATGTCATCCCTTGATATTTTCCTAAAAACATTTCTTCCGACATTTAAGGAAACAATTTTTTGGCTACAAACAACAAGAGGTAGCTTAAGCAACATATGGCATGTTTCTTGTGCTCCAATGTCAAGGTCAACAATCGTTTTTGCAAGAAACCTTCTGTAAGCACACAAAGCATGATCCTCAGAGGAAATAGAATTAAAAATCCTGGTTAACATATCATGATAAATTTCAGACCTTTTTTCTGCTTTTGATGCATACTTATAAATATACTTCAGGACAACATACCGAGAAAGCACTGGTTGGAAATCAACATTTGCACGCCACATTGTTAGAAGGTCAATGTTATGCACATTCAGCCTATCATCATTTCTTGTCGGGTCATATTTTTTTCTTCCTTGGTCATCTATGAACAATCTTGATTCCTTAGAAATATCGCATGGAGAATTATACTGACATGTCAGAATAGTGTCATTTTTGCACAAACAGGAATCTACACTAAACTTTGTATGCCTTTGGAAATAGTTTAACAATTTTTCATAATTATTACGAGTATTGCAAGAGAATATATGATAATTATTCAATAAGAAAGGGTCATCATTGAGGCCTCTTGGAACCATTATGTTTAGACCATGTATGTCACGCGGATTCCATGAAGTTACATAATTGTCAAAGAATCTCTTTGCAAGTTGTACATCAGAAGCATTTGACCAATCAAGTCTTTCCATGTTAGGAGCGCCTTGCAACCATAAGAAACCATGGATATGTGATGAACCTCTATGCTGCCACCCATATCTGAAGAAAATTAATATACAGTTACTACAAAAATATAAATGGAACAATAATAAAAAAATTGACAACGAATAGAAAATAAATTCAACAACACAAACCTGTATCGGAAGTATTTTTCTTTAATATATTTTTGGATAACTTCCTCTCGAAATGTATTGAATCTATGGTGCATAAATGTGGCAACAATATGAGGGTACTAGATAACATTCTCAATTTTCATACGATTGTCATTTAAAGAATGAGAATTTGAATGTATAGGCATGAGGTTATGCAACCCTGGCCACTTTGTGTCAGTTGCACTCAAAGTAAAAACCAAATATGGACATCCCAACTGAGTAATCATGTTAGTCAATTCAACTCGAAATTTAGTCTAGTATCCCCTTGTACCTCTCAGAGAATAACCAAACTGCATAAGATGCTCAGCCAACTTATTATCTGGTAAATAAGAAAGTTGGTGACGCAAGTCTTCAACTATTGTCGGTGAGTTATCATGTAAATGTTTCTTCACAAAAACTGCAACAGTTTCCTCGCTCCGATGTCGCATTATCATGTTCAATAGGTAATATTGAAAGCGAGGATGGCTTCCAAACCTTTGATAAGAGTATCTAAGAAGATGCAATGCATACTCATGAAGTTAAACACTAAAAATACGTGGTTGTAACCAATCAGCATCACAAGTGGGGAAAAATGTGGGGAATGCCATATCTAATAACCCCTGAATATTATATTCATTCAATGGAGAGGTTCCAATATTGGTCCAATCCATTGCTTGAACATGTGAAGAATCAAAATTATCAAGAAATGCTCTAATTTCTTCCACTTCTCTTCATTCATTAGGTAGGCAAGCAACAAAAGAAGAAGGATGAGATGGAAAATGCTCAACACATAACCTGTCATTATTAGTTGCATTGATCTTAGATTCTTCAATATCACAATCAAAAAATTTAAGCCTGGATGAGAGATCTGTTGATCTTTCGAGAAGAGCATTCATTGAATCATATTCAATTACAACATCTCAATAATATTGATCACGCTCAATTTTGAAAAGAAATGCAACCATAACTCGGGATATTTTGACATAACATTCATAATATTTAGACTGAGCAGCATGTCTCCTCACAATTAGAAAGTAAATATCTTAAACATGTTGGAGAAGACTTTTTTCAATTGAAGAAATATCTTGAGGAAATCTAATTGTGAGACCGCTATACTTGTATTTCCCACCTCGAGCATGTGTCACTTGAAAAATACACTACAAGGAAAAGACCCTCTACCGGATGTTTTTGAGGAACCCCTTATAAAAATACTCCAGGGATCCATTTCTAGTGGCGGCCACTAGAGGAGGTTGTCGGGCGGAGGTTTTTGCGGATTTTTTTCGTTCAGTGTGATTATCATCCAAAACCGCACTGGTGCGCTCAACAATATAAAGCACCGGTGCACACAAAGCATTGGCACACCAGACACCATGTGCTCCATACACACTCGCTCGGTGCGTCATATTACAGTAGATCACCGGTGCTTTACAACTCTTCCGGACTGATGCATCATAAAACACCACGCCAAAATAGAAATCGCTCAGTGTGGTATTAAGAAACCGCACTGGTGCGCCTATAAAACCCCACGCACCAGAACATGGTTAAATAAAAAACAATTACAGCCATAAAACTGCATTTTTCACTTTTCCCATTGCTCCAGAGCTCTTAAGCACCGGTGCAATTTATCCTTGTCAAAGCCGCCCTGACATCAGTTCTCCCATTGCACCCATTGCACGCACTGTTGTTGTGCATTGCCCACCATTATCGAGCTTGCATTTTGCAAAATGGTGGGAAATTTTTCTTTTGAAAATTCTACAGCCAATATGCCTCCTCGATAGCCAAATGTACAGGTATTTTTATTGTTTTTCCATAATTAAGCTTTTTAGCATATTAGAATTTCAAATAACCTTAAAATTAACCATTTAAAAGAAAAAAGAAAAAAAAAATTATCGCGTGATGCGCTCGAGCTGTTCGACTCGCACTGGTAAGTGGTGTTGCCTGTAAAATTTATAGCTCGCATCGCAACCAGTGCTAATGGTATCCACACCGTGTCCGGGGCAGTACCAAAAAGCACACCGCATTATTTTAAAATTTCAAAAAAGTGCAGTGCAGTGCAGTCATTTAGCTGGCCACACCGTTGACCATGTGGAATAGCGGCATGGAAATATCCGCCCCGGGGCGGGTATGTTTGTCAGCGCACTGCATTCGGCATGTTAACAGGGTCAACAATGCGGCCTAGTAAAAGACCGTACCGTTGACTATGTAATGAATTCAGGAGGTTAGTGCACAGACCCAACTATACGCGTCGAGGCATAGATTTTAGTTAGCGCACCGCATTCCTGACACCGTACATAGTCAACGGTGCTCTAAAAATTTTCAGGTGCACCGCCTATGGTGCGTTTAATGTCATATGTGCCACTGCCACTGGTGCGCAACAAAAAAAAGGCGCACCAGTACCGATGCATGATTGTTTTTTGTGGCACACCGACTATTTTGTTTTTTTTTTCCAAAAAAATTATATATGTATATTCCTAAATACATGTCTCATTTAATAAAAAAAAAATATTTAATATGTCAATCATTCAAAGAGAAGAGGGGGAACAACAGCAACAACAGGCGGAGCACTATGACATGGTTCGCTTATGGGAGGCACGAGAGAGGGAGAGAGATGCGTACCCTCGCCCTATTACAGCAGCTACCCGGGGGCTCCTAAGGCAGGTAGGCCTCCTCCAGTTCTATGAGGAGGATACTTCCCTATAGGGCCATTGTGTGTTTTTTAGACATCTTATCCACAGGTGGAATGCCCACTGACATGCTTTCCAGGTTGATCCTAACCAATGGTACATGCCCACTGATGAGGAAATATATTTCATTACATGGCTATCGATGAGAGGGGTGGATTTTCCCTCGTTCCTAGAGGTTCCAACTGGCTATGTAGCAGGGAGTCAGTTAGTGTACTCCCAGAGATACATTGGAGCAGATGTATTGTATCCTTCATATTTTCAAGTCGCCGGAGGTCAGCTACATATTGGTGCATTTGGTGGTGAGGAGGAGAGGTGCCTCTCACTTTTGATTTCGACCATTTCACACAACACCACTAACGGGAAACACATTAGTTGCTCGCTCCTATATTATGTTGATTCTTTAGTACATGAGCCACGACTTGTCAGGTGGTCTTCCATATTTTTGTGGAAGTTCTGTATAGCCTTAGATAGATGTCGTGCTCATGCACAAGGGATGGTCAAATTCCCTTTTGCTTCAGATATTTTTTGTTTATTTTTTTAGAGGTTTCTAGAGACGAGGCCTACTTTTGTTCGGTAGCCTCGTAGGCCGATGTTCGAGGCACGGATGCACATGTGGGGGAAGATGATTCCCAAGAGGGGTGAGACTGTGTTTCTAGCGAGGATATCGCATGATGCACTAGAGTTTCTAGCCAGTGTTGACAAGCTATATCCCTTCATTATGGTCCCCTGTCCTTGTGCTAGATTGGATTGGCGAGGGTGTGCCAACATCCTCTTCACAGATGATGATCCACCAGATGATAAAGGTAATATTACTTTTTTATCTAAATTTATTCTAACATGTTATTTAACTTGTTTTTATTAAATTGTGTAATAAAATTGTCTAATTATTATTGTGTACTTGTATATATTTTGTAGACATTGGGTCTTTTGATGGCGAGGACATGCCGACACCACCACATGATCCAGGTGTGGATCCTGATGACAATCAGGGCATGCCAGATGCTGAGGATCATCAGGAGGCTGTTGTAGAGAGACCTACTCCTGCTAATACGCTGGTACTACCTTTTGCTAGGCGCGGTCAGCTTGATACTAGATACAGGATGGAGTTGGGTGACCAACTCACTACATTGATTGTTGAGGCGGGCATCAGGCCCGCTCATATGAGAGACATACAGGCTGATGGTAGGCTGTGGAGAGGCATGCCACTTGATATGTACAGCTTGATGCGACATGTCGTAGGAGCTACGAACTTAGTTACGCAGTTGAGGATGATTGTTGCAAGTTATAGGCGTGGTCGAGACGTAGCACGTGATTGACAGTCTGCGAGTAGCGACTCATCATCTCATGATCGTTCACCTCGCGTCGCGCTAAATGAGCAGCCTCCACTAGCATCTAGCAGTAGTCATCATGGATATGAGGCTGGACCATTGGCCACGTTAAGTTAGCAGCCTGCAGCATCGAGCAGTACTCATGATCATGAGCAGGCTGGACCATCGACTATTGAGGCTGCACCATTGACTGAGTAGGCCTCGACTAGTACTGCTATTGATGTTGTACCACCAGCTGATCCATGAAATTTATATTACAATTGTATATTTTTAACATTATTCAGTTATATATATATATATATATAAATATATATATATATATATATATATATAGATATATATATATGGTCCATGTATTTTATGTTCATGTTGGAGTTGTACTTAATTTACATGTTGGTGATCATCATGATGTGTATATTGTTAGGTCATGTTAGATATGTCCATTTAATGTGCAGCTTGCAGATATATGTGTATGTGATAGCATGAGTTATTTGACATGAGATGTATATTTGATGTTTGTGTTGTGATGTTGTTATACAATGCTAATTGTGTTTTGTTAGATGATCATTATCACGATGATGTTAGAAAATTTGAATGTGTTTTTTAGTCGAATATGATGTTTGTACGATGGTTATCATGATCGTGTTGTTTATTAATTAATTTAATATTAAATGACCATGATATTTTTTAAATATTATGTCGTGATTGCAATTTAAATTTAAATTTTAATTGAATGTAAAATTGTAAAATTGCATTTGTATTTGTAATTGTAATTTTCACTATAATTGTATGTAAAATATTTGTAAAATTTTAATTGTAATTGTAATATTTAATTTATTATGAAATGGTTGTAATTGTAATTTTAATTGTAATTGTATATATGACAAATTTTAAAATTGTAATTGTAATTGTAATTGTATGTAAAATATTTGTAAAATTGTAATTGTAATTGTAAATGTAATTCTAATTCTAATTCTAATTGTATGTAAAATATTTGTAATGTTTTAATTTTATTACTGTGAAATAATTTTAATTGTAAAATTTTAATTTTAATTGTAATTGTATGTAAAATTATAAAATTGTAATTCTGATTCTAATCGTAATTGATTGTAATTCTAATTCTAATTCTAATTCTAATTCTAATTCTAATTCTAATTCTATGTAAAATATTGTAAAATTTTAATTGCATTAATGTGAAAATTTTAATTTTATTAATGTGAAATGATTTTATTAAAATTTGTAAATTTGTAAATTTGTAAATAATTGTAAAATAATAAATCTAGAATAATATGAATTTTGTAACATAATAAAATTTAGAAAATAATGCAAATAAATTCATGTACTTTAGAATTATCATTATTTTATTATGATCTTACATACCAAAAAAAAAATAACTTTATACAGTACGGCATTTCTAGCAGAGGTTCCTGGTTTTTCATCTGGTGCGCTTATCATCATAACTCGCACCGGTGCGCCTTATTACTGTAGCACGCTGGTGCTTCACAACTCTTCTGCACTGATGCGTCGTAAAATACCACGCCAAAACATAAACCGCGATCTTACAAAACCACACCGGTGCACCTATACAACCCCGCGCACCGGAACATGGTTAAATAAAACCTCCTGCGAACCAGGTATGTCATTGAAATATATTTTCTAAGAAGGAAAATTTATTCTGTAAAGTGCAGTATTGGAGCAGCTGAGGGTTTGAATTGTAGGCAAGAATTTTTCTAAGGAGATGAGGGTTTGAAAAGACAAGAGTTCAAATTTCAGTTGAGAAGTTTATAGCGGAGAAAATGAGTGATTCAAATAGAAAGACAGAAAAAGATGCTTATAGGGATGCAAATGGCTACAGAGCTCGACAGAGTACAAAAGGAGAAAATATTTATGAAAAATATGAGAAGGGAGGTCGAGAAATATCGATTGATACCGGCGATACGGTTAAGAGGACTGGTCACGTGGGTAAGTATTTTCTTGATCATGGCAGAGAGCATTCGGTTGAGGTCAACGATAGGGTTAAGAGGTCCCGTGATGGAGAAAGGGAGAGCAGAGTTGATGGTAGAGAAATACCTGTCGACGCTTTGGTGACTAGCAAGGTGAAACAATCCTTCGAAAGTAAGGATTCCTATTCGCTAATGGATGTCAGAGAGAGATCGATTGAGTCTCTTCAACGGGCTAAGAGATCACATGAAGGTAACGATTCTCATTCTTACAAGGATGGCAGTGAAATATTAGAAAATAGAGAAAGATCAATCAAGCCAGTCAATAAATCCAGGAGGCACCATGAAGGGAAGGATTCTCATTCCCTTAAGGACAACATAGAAAGATCAATTAACATTTTTGATCGGGTTGGTAGGTCTCATGAAGGCAAAGATTCTCCAGAATGCGTTTAAAAGCAGCTGGGAGTATTTTCCAAGCTTCGTTTGGCTTACATAAACTTTTACCAGCAAAGCTAACGTCGCATAAAATCACATATTCGGCTTTCAATTGAACCTAAATGGCATCTCTAACTTTTCTAATTTGTGGTGCTGTGGATAACGAGGAATATCACATGGAAGGTACCCAAAAATCCAAATTTTTGAAAGTATAGGTGAATTAGCACTTATCAAAGAATGAAATTCCGAATAAAATGCGAACGGGGTACACTTAAGGATTCCCTGATTCCATTTTTTATTGAAAATGATGCTCTCTTTAGATGATACTAGTAAAAATTATGCTTGTATTATAAATGGAAATCTAGTGACCATTTTTGTGGGAAGAAAAGCATAGATACCTGCAACTACCATATTTCCACCTGAAAATCAGTTTCCCATTGGAAAAGCTAATGTAATAGCCCATTTTGCAATGTCTTTCGTCTACTCAACCTTATACTCATTTTCTACGGGAAACCATTGCCTCCACATGTAATAAATGCATCGTCTAATCGAAAATCGGTCTTCTTCTGCTAACAAATGCAGAATGAAGGACTAGTTTTCATTGCTCCGAGAACATTCAAGGTAAGTTTCTCATAAAACAGATATTGTGTAAATTTTGTTAAGATCAAGATAGAAAACACAAAGGAGAAAAGAGGAAATTGGATGCCAAGATGGAGGAGGAACTTACAAATGAGCAAGTAGATCATGGGTCAAAAAGAAGATCATGGGGCACCTTTTCTTGTTACAGGTTATGAAAGATTCAAGTTTCCTTTTCTGAAAGAAGAGGTGTAGTTTTGAAAAGAAATGGCCCAAATATTTTCACAGCAAAATGTACATTTGCAACATGTATAATTTTGGTGTACACACGTAAAATTAATTTCGGTGCCTCAACCGTAAATCGATGCTAATGTACAGATAAATGCAACGATGCGTTCTAGTTACTCTACACCAATGTGTTTTAGTTACTACGCACTGGTGTCGTGTTACCATTGGATGCACTGGTGCGGTGCTATTCAGTGACGCACTGGTGACGAATAACCACAAATTTAAAAAAAAAAAAAAACACAACTCTATTTTATTTAAGTGAAAAAAAGCTGCAAATTAAAAGATGAACAGCAAAATATTTTTGAAAATCTAATTTCATAAAATAATTCTTTAAATACTAAACACTTTTCATTATTTCACTATTTTTGCTAAAATTTTCAGCCAGAGATTTGCAGGAGAGATACCTGGAGCAAGAGAGCACGAGAGCACTGTGGAGCAGCGAAATACGTTTGAACAGAAGTATTTAGACAATCATAATCCAAAAATCTGGTGATTCAAACCCTGTAGCATAGAATTTCAAACGATCTCGTGATTAAATTTGATTATTTTTTTTTACTTTTTCTGCAGTTTTATCCATTTTTACCCTAAACACTTCATTTTTTTTGTTTCTACCCTTTCTTCTCCCTGTTTCTGTGGTTTCATAATTAGGTCTTTTCATTTTATATTGAAATCCAACCCACGAGACGACTTGCATAGTCGAATCCCAATCCATGTCGGCCCTTGCGTGAATTTTTGAAAAAAATGGATTTTTTTTATCGATGTCCACTGTGTAACATAGCGCACTGGT